>JAHZMU010001789.1:0-17878 GCA_027743725.1 Rambutsinella grinnellia
AATGTGTTGTTGCCAAAATATCTTAATGTGTAGTGTGCAAAGCTAAAAAGCATTAAAATTTGAATAAATGTTTACGAGTATCTCATTTTGAGTATTAATTTTCCTGCCTTTTTAAATATTCCGAGGAACTCATGACGCTGGAATGATATACTTTTGAGAAGAGTGAAAGCATTCCGCATGCTGGCATAAGGAAACTGCATAAAATAGTGCATTTTACAATCAATATGCAGGTACCGTGTTTAGTGTCTGAGAAGGAAAGGTTTTGTGAGGGGAGATGAAAAAGCATGATGAATGGAGTGCTGACTTGACTTGGTGAGCGGCTACTGACTACTGATGCACCGCACCGGTTACACCGACCAGGTAGGGTAGAAAGGATGAGTAGAACGAGATCCTCTTTTGGATGATGATTGCCAGGTAGCATCATAATTTAGATCGCTTTCATGTGCTCATAATTTATCATTCAGCTTCTCACTTTCAGACTGAATACATCACGAGAAATCCTCAGTCAGGTATCACATACATACATATCAGAATTTAAAACGGCAACAACGGGAGCCATAAACCTATAGGCTTACAAAACCTGGTTAGGTAATTAGCAATTCTTAACGGCAGCTAAATAAGAAAAATTGTTCAATGTTCAATTTAATGTGTGCAGTTTAAAAACTCAAGCGAAAGGACTACACGTGAATGGTGAAGTTTTAAAAGTTTCTCTAAAAATGAGTGTCCAACAAAATAATTTCCATCATCCCGATGGATATTCTTCCTACAACAACTACTATTATTATGGCCATCAGTCCCAATCAAATAATATTCATCAGCCTCCACACACAATTTACGAAGAGCCTTACGTAGCCTCTGGATATTGGGCAGAAGAGGATGAAAACGGTTCGATATATAGTAGCTGCCAAAGCAATGGAGGCAGTCCCGGTCAAATCACTCCAACCCCGAGCACGTGCTCCGCAAAAGACATTTACGATCAAGATAGTCATCATAAAGCTTTCCTAACTTCAATCTCGGCAGAGACGAAGACTCCAGAGAAACAAATGCCTTCTAATCTAATGCCCCCAGTGAGAAAGAAAGGTGTGGGAGGGAGGAGAAAGAACGAGAAGCCCCCGTCACCAATCGTTGTCAAGAAGAGACGTTTGGCGGCTAATGCACGGTATGCAAATGTTAATTTTTTTCACCTTTTTACTTTCATGATGCTCTTATTAATTTGTCTTTCCAATTATAATTTTTCTTACTAAATAAATTATTTCTAATAGCATGTCTCACATTGCCCCAAATCTCTATCAAATTACAATCCGCAATCAAAAATCGAGTACTGCTCCCCTTTTTACTTACCTGATTAATTAAGTGGCTACTGAGAGACGGAGCATGCAATGGTTTTAATTTTATTATTATTTTATCCCTCATTTTTATTAACGAATTCCATCACAAGTCACACATCTCCATTTCCAGGGAGGTCCAGCATTTCTAAAAGTCCCCTGCTGATAAAACCGTGTCTCCTGCCAAGTTTCGCATATTAAAAATTTATACCTGCACAATTACCACACAACAAGCAGCTCTTTATTAGCTAGAATTAGGTCAGCCATTTAATTGAAATTTTAAGAATTTCACATTACGCTTCGGATTTGAAGGCCAAATTTGCTAGCCAGTTTAGCCACTTCTTCCATGCACACCTTGAGAGAAAGGTGAAAAAGCCTTTACAAGTAGATGCAATTAGCGTCGTAGCTGAGATATTTATACCACCCATCTCTCTACCTGGCCAAGTGTCAATCAAATTCATCCAAATCTGTTACGGTAGCCGTGTTCAGCCTCTGCGAGAATTTTTTTTGTATAGAAAAACTAATATTTCTTCTAGCAAAATAGTTTCCAGTACTCAAGTATCTACTGCATTTTTAAATAATTACCTAATTACACACAGAGAAAAAAGTAGAACGCGTGCTTGGAGAAACAAGACAGTGAAAATGGCAGAAGGTTTGATTTTTCATAGGGCAAAACATCTTTACTTTTGATGGACTGTAATTAAAAATTCAAGATTTTACCAGTACCGACTTCAGTACCGATGTCAATTGCAAATACCCAGGGTAGAGCAGATTCAAGCAATCACACAAAAACTTAATTGGCAAACAATAAAAATACAATTCTTCAAACAGCAAAGTCGGGAGTGAATTGAGATATGTTTCCCGAATACCTATAATAAGTCCATCTGGGTATAATTGGGCTCTGCTCTAGAAAAAAGAGTAATTAAAATAGTCCCAAAAAAAGTCAGAGAGCGAAATCAAGTTATTTTTATGTTGCGTGTAATGAATTGGATCAATAAGACTAGACGGTAAAGGTCAATAGTAATTATGAATTTTAAAAATTTCACTTTTAATTCGCTCATCCCAATCATTATTAGCTCTTAATAATGTTATTAACGGGGTGGGTTTAGGGGATGAATTGTTTCTCCTATTCTTGCATAGATATGAATGTAAATGTGCATTTATCTTAATTAAAAAGTGCAACAATTTGCCAGGCAAGGAGCAGTCTGTCTAGACGGGTCTGATTTTTTTAGGGAAAAACATTTGCAAGTTGTTTGACAGAAATATCTCAAGACCCAAGTTTTAAATGAGTAATCATACACCCCTGCTGAGTTATAATCTCCTGCGGCCAGGTTTTTCTAGAGAGAACAATCAAGTGGTAGGTTTAGGAAAGGTTTTGGGTAATTATCTCATGTCATTTACGTATTATACACAAATGGGGAGGTGGATGTCAAAGTTGATTAAAGTGAGGCTTTTCATTAAAAGGTTTAGAATTTGATTAAAAAAGCATAAGCCATTAATAGAATCCTTTTCCTTTGTTTCTTGTAATGCTTGACAGTTTACAAATCATTTCTCCAAAAAAGTGTATAGTAAACATGTTTTCTTCTTACAGGGAAAGGAGGAGAATGAACGGACTGAATGATGCCTTTGACCGTTTACGAGAAGTGATTCCGTCTCTCGGCTCGGATCATAAACTTTCCAAGTATGAAACGCTTCAGATGGCCCAAACGTATATAAACGCTTTACGGGAATTGGTCAGTGCTCCGAAATTGAAATAAGTTATCTCATTCTTTACTATTTTAGTTCGCATAGTTGAAATTATATAATTAGCCGTATTATTTTACTCATGAGGATTGTCGTTAAATGTACCTATAATGTACTCAAATTCTAATTTTTTTTACTCAACTTGTTCATATTTCCCTCAGTATTCCTCAGACACTCACTAAAATTAGATGTTTTATGTAATTTTGCGCTATAATATTTAATTAAGCTGATTTTAATTGAAATAATTTCATTTTAGACAAAGTGAGATGAGATGGGGCAGTGTGCGAAGGGCCTAAAAGAATTCTAAGCAATTTATAAAAATGTGATATGAAATTGTATACTACAAATCTAATGCAAGCCTTTTCTACGTAAAAATAATATATTTTATACAAAAAATGATCTGTACATCGACGAATCTACCTCTTGTGAATTTACACAAATAAAGTATTTAACGAGTAGCTTATTTTGAAATTTTTGTCCACTTTAATCATACGTTTCAGAGAGAAAAACAAGCCGTTACCTTCCTAAGCTTTTATTACAACCGGAAGCAGTTTTTTGGGTGTTGGATAAATTGTTCGGAAATGTAGAGGTAAGTTTTCCATGATATTGAGATGAGCTATTTTTCACAACTAGATACGGTTTTTGTACCATGTGGTGGAGGAGGAAAGAAATGATGAGCATTAAATTAGAGTATTTTTACATGACTCACAAACAACCAGTATTGGGGTGAGCTGGTCCATAAAAATAGCAAAAACTGACAACGAAATGAGATAATAATAGCAGATAAAACACCGAGGAAGCTACAGCCACGCGACCAACAGAATGGCAGTGGTATGCCAAGAATTATCAGGGATCTAGATCCCTGGTATGAATTATAAGTACCCCGACCACTAACAAAGTCTCCCTACTCAACCCTGTTTGCACTCGACTTTAGAAAGAGTAAATTACACTTATTATGACATATGTATCGAGGTCGTACGTGTAGGTAATTGGTTGTCCATATGTGAATCCGAGTTTCTTCATACTGATACCCATCTAAACAAAAGGGGGAAGAAACGCTGAAACACCTGCAGCTATAAAGACTTCTCCAAAAGGGTTAAGATTCATGAAAAATAAAAGTGACGAATTCATCTCTTTCCAACCTTAACCTTCAAGTCTCCGGGAGCCCTTGACTTATTTCCAATCCTTACCCAAGTCACCGCCACGAAATTGGAATGATTAAAGGTTGCATAAGAAGAGCTGCTGTATAATTGGCTGATCCTTTTCTTAATGGAGCAGAATAAAATTTATAGAAATTCATTCTTGAGAAACGATTCATATTTCATAAAGAATATATAGTGTATATCAAAATATTCTTTATAACTTCTCTCATTAAAAGTCAATTACTCATTTCATAACGATGTAGACATTACCAATTTCAAAATACCTTAACTATCGGTTATGATTGGGAAACATGAGTTTTTATTGCATAATAGTTTGGATTGAATGTATCATGAGCACTGGAAGAGACAAAGGTAACAAGCGGGCAACCCTTCTCCTAATTATTTCATAATGATAGCTTCCACATTTAATTCAATTTTATCCAATTTATTCCCAGCTTTATATATTTTTAGCTCCTAAATTATCTTTTAATGTGCATTTAAACCCTTTTTTAATAAGGAATTGGCTCATTACCCCTTCTAAATAGGGTTAACCTATAGTTATCCAGTCATTTTGTGGTCTCTTCCAATTAAACCTTTGATTTATTACATTTTATTATCCTGAGAAGAGAATCTTCCCAATCCAAACTCTGAATATAGCCATTTATAAAATCAATTCTGAATCAAAAATTTTCCATGAAACCAAAATGTCCTTTCCCTTTTGGATTTTAATTCATGATAAATGACATAATAATAGAATCGTGGGACTCTTAAAATATACTCTGTTTATCCAAATGTTTTTCGTGGCAAGTCATCATTTTCCTTCCGACATCAACTTTTTAACAAATCGGATAAATGGATAATAATATTTCACTTTATGTTTAAGAAGTGTTGACGTTGACGGACAAATTACCTGTCATTTATCCTCAACTTGTAATGTACGAGGTGGCCGTCAACTTAAGTCCACTTTCTAATGGAGAAAACGTCCAGTGGCCGGGATATGACATTCATCATCTCTTTGCCCATCACATAAATCTTTCAAGGTGAGCTCTCCTCTCCTATGATTTATTATTGTGGTGAAGGAAGATGCGGAGAGTTGAAGTGAAAATGAGTATTTTATTGATACAATTTTTAAAAGAAAAAGGACCTTTCTCATACTTTTCGGACAAAGGAGGAAATAAGTGGATAAATACTCTGCCTATTTTTATCTTTTAATAAAAAGGAAAAAAGTAAATTGTGGGCTCAGAATCACAAGTATTTCTCTTTGGCTAAATATGAAAGGGAATTTTTTCTCTGGTGAATCTTTTGAAAAGAGGAGTAGTAAGTTTAAGACTCTTGAAAAAAGTATCAGGTTTGAGAAGTCAAAGTGGTCGTGGATCAGAGAGCCCTTGAAGATTGTCTAGACGTATCATGCAATTGAATCAGATCATAAGGATCATAGGAAGAAGCTACATATTTCAAGAGGAAATGATAAAGTTAAGAGATTTCTCAATTATTTTGACGTGCCTGCACTTGACATTGTCGATGATAAAAGAAACAATATCAAAAGGAGAATGAAGAGAAAGATGAAGTGGACATTCTGAAATTAAAATCGTGCCTGAATTCCAAACTCCTCTTTCAACAATTTTCTATGCGAGACAATTTAATAATTTAAATGATTGAATCTATTTTCAAATACTGAGAAAACGATTCCTTCTGGATTCTCATCCTTAAACAATTTGAGAATTGTGTGAGAATCTCAAAAAGTGGGAAACAAAGGCTTATTTAAAGTTAGCTAATTGAGTTAAAACGTTCTGCTTGAACTTCAAATTATACTAGTGATTTACCTAAAAGATGAAACAAAAAGATAAACTTTTATTGTTTCCTTTCCATTCTTCTCTTTTGCAAAGTCATAGACGTCTTCTTGCCCGATTAATTGAGTTAAAACGTTCTGCTTGAACTTCAAATTATACTAGTGATTTACCTAAAAGATGAAACAAAAAGATAAACTTTTATTGTTTCCTTTCCATTCTTCTCTTTTGCAAAGTCATCATAGCGTCCTCCAATCAAATGTAATGATACAGACTTCAAGATTGAAAGAAATCCAAGAAAAACCGTGACTGTAGCTATACTTTTTGAAGAAAATATTTCTTTTTCGGAAACAAACAAATAGGAGGGAGGTTGGATAAGCAAGTTTTATACTTTGTTAATCTTTTTACTTCTCCCTTCTAATTGTTCTAATCTAACCCAAGACCTGTTTTTGCTTTACTTTTCACACTGAAAGGGGTAAACGATAAGCAGGTAAGGTACCGCTTTTGGACAAGATAATGAACCATCAGTGATCGACGGAAGAAGATGCGGCATGACGTCTTCTTGCCCGATTTCATGATGAGCTTTTTAGCTCCTGGTCTTGTCCTTACCATTCTCCATTTGTGTAGAAAACTTTATTTTATACCTTTTGAGAATCATGCACATTTTTTCACATTCAATTTTTTTATCACGTTACATATGAGCTTGTAAGGAAGGGTGAAAAATAGAATGTTTTAATAGCATTTCTGCCATGTCATCCCAACTGCTCTTTCTCATATGTAACCAACACTAATTGATGTAGAGTTGAAATGATGAAAGGCAGAGGAAAAGTAGAATTTGAGCAGTTGTTGATTGTTGTGACAAGGAAAGTAATCAGAGATGAACAGTGATCAGCATTATGATTCGGGAATTTGTGGAATGCTTCCAGTATTATTTTTATTTAATATGGACTGTGAATTACTAGCTTATTGACGGAAAGGATGAGAAAATTAAAGATTTTTGCTAAATAAATGGACACTTTGATAAAATACTTGGAAAAATGATTTTCTACTTTTTATAATTTCGCATTAATATCAGAAGCAATACTAATTCTAATCTAATTACGTAAGAAATTGGATGCCTTTTCATTTCGGTTCATTTCTCATATCATTTTTCCTCAGAAATGACCAAATATGTAGCCAACACACACCTGTAATTCACCAAACAAGACCAATTTCAAAAGTACAAACATGCGTCTTGCATGCTTCCCACTTTCCGTCTCCAAACAAACCCTGAGATGAGAGAAGAGATAGCAGAAAATTAGGATTAAGTAGAAAACCCCTTTTCTTCTTTAACAACAATGCAATGATAATCATCATTATCCCAATCATTATATATTTTTTATCCTGAATTTCCTTCTTAGCCAAAAAAAATGAGTAGAAAAGTAATAGTTTCATAGCTCGAAGCTGCCCACTGGATCAGGGACACTGTAATTCTTTTAATGAAATGCTCAATCTTTTTATTTAAGTTGGGAAAAATGGGTGAACAGGAAGAAAAAAAATCATTTGGGATAGTCGCAATCCCAAGTTTTCATCAGGTGGAGTCAGTCTGGAAGAAAAGGGACTTGAAGGGTCTCGGCTTGAAGAGTAATAGCAAATATTGAACACAAAAGATAAATCCTGTCGCCTGCACGAAATGCTATGAATTTTTGGCTAGATCCAATACAACCCAATTCTCCTGAAAGCGTGCGAGTAATGATGGATAATGCCGATCTCTTAAGTAATTCAATGCAGTCACCATTTTCTAAAATCTTAAAAATGATCCTCCTTTTGATCCAATAACTGTGTTTATCCCAAGAAAATTTGCATGGTTGACGTTAATAGTGATTTCTCCTTGCTTTTAGCCCAACAGTAGCCTGAATAAAATGTTTTTTTGCTAATCATTCTATTTGGTAGTCGCGCCAGGCAGGTGAAGTCCAGAAATTCCAGATCGATTCAATCGGTTCTAGATTATAACTATTTATCTCTTAAAACAGTGACACGCCGACATCCTAACCAAGACAGGTTTGATCATTGCAAAATATCGGGTATATCAGTCAAGAGATGTAATCGATTCTATTGAAAACTGGTATTTACCTATTTTATTAAGTAATATTTAATCCTTCACTAAATTACTATCAGCGCCAGTCTTTAAGAAGGAAGTAATGTAATACCTTTCGTAATTAACTAACTCCTTATCATTTACCTGTCAAAAGAATCAAACTCAAGTAGTAATTTGTCTGGTGACTAAAAATGATATTGACTGAGTTTTGGGTGAAAAGTTGGAATGAATGAGCACTTGCAATTGACATGATTGGCATCTTTAGCATGACTAAATACTAGTTGCGGAAATTTTTTAAGGGAAAACTCGTCAGGAAGTATCTTCCCATACAACACCTTGAAAGAACTCGTTAATCGATAGGTAAATACCTCCTTTTTCGTTTTAATTCGCACCTTCTCATCATAGCAAAATTCAAGTTTAAAATCCAGAAGATGAGACATGACTCATCTCATTCTAATGAGACCAGTCAGTCATCTTCCCTAGTCGGAATCAAAACCATTTTAATAACATGATTTGGTAGAAATATTTAAATTTCTTGCGAAATAACAGTGGTTATAGAATTCGGCTTCCACTTTATAATCATGAGGGTTAAGGAAATTGAATAGGAAGGGTATTTGCTAAAGTTTAAAAGGCTTTTAATAGTAGAAGCATGAGAAAAGTAAAATATCATCTATTCTCAGGGACCATTTTTATAAATAATAATTTAAATCCAGATTTTAAAAAACTGGTTTAGAGGTGGGAAAAATGGAAAATATTAAGTTTGCTAATATTTATTTTAATTAACATTTACCCACAACGGATTTTAGAACGGGATCTGTTATTTAGTAATATCGATCAAAGGCATAAAATTATTTGATGGCGTTGACCAAATTCAATAAAATTATTTCTTTGGGTTTCTCTTTTTTCTTCTCCTGGATAATCTTTTCTAAAAAGGTGATCTTATTAGGACTAGCTTGGCTGTAGGTAGCAAATAAGTAGTTTAAATCTATTACTGCGATTCCGGGTGGTCGACTCCGTCATCAATTCCTTAAAGAGTTTTCAACAGGGTTACTTATGCTGTCTGTAAACTCTTTCTATATGATTTTGTGCGTGTATCTTTTCAATAGTAGCCAAATAACTTAATTCATGACATTTAAAGTGCAATTAGCATAGCGAGGGGAGCTGGTAAGGATGTGATGATTTCCAACTTTTCAAAAATATCATGGTAAATAACAATCCATTGAAATCTTAAGCCGAAGCAGGAGATTGTCAGTCATGCGTCATAAAAGTTGTGTGAAATGTGAATTCTAAACATCCATTTATGTAACGGGTAAACAAGTGGACTTCTTCACCAAGTATCATCTCTTGATGGTCAGTTCATTTTTTAATAAATTCTTTCACAGCTTTTATCAAGAGAATTTCAACTTGCCCCAGCTTTTCTTAAAGATTTCCGTATTTCTCCTCAAGATCTTCTCAAAGTACAATCAACTCGTATCACTGACAGCTTCACAAGTTAATATTCTAAATTCTTTACTATTTTAATTTCTTCCCTGCTTAGTAAAGCATATGAGCATTATGTCATCATTTTCAATGCCAAAGTAAACATGTTCCGTTTCCATTATATAAGTGTAGAGAAAAATGGAATCACTCAGCGGAAAGAAAATCAGTCTCATCATCATTTACGCATTTGTTGGTGAATTTTCATTAAAATGTCATTACCTTTTCGGTTTATAGGGAATAAAATAGGAAAAGAGTGAATATGGTAGGATTTAGATTGGCGAATGCTAAACTGTCAGATTCAAATAAGACATGAACGATTCGAAACTCGAATGTCATTGCTATTCTGGCTAAACAGAGCTTAGCGGCTTAAACGGTAGCTATTATCAGGAATGATAAGAATAATCTTACACAGCACATGCTAAAGTAATCACAATAAAGTTGAATAAAAAGGTTCGTAAAAATGACTATTCTAAACCAATTTGCTATTGTCTGAGTCTGCTTAATTTGATTCAACTGCTATGCAGATGCGAGAATTACATGAATTGTAGAGGACTCTATTCTTGCCTAGAATTATCTTTACTCCTATCATTAAAAACAAGATGCTCAAAATTATCACGAATATTATTTCGGTCTTTTTTATCTCTGATTTCCATCAACATGCAATTGGTAAAATGTTTAAGAATTTCTTAAAATCTTTTTATAAAATTAGATATCATTCCATAATCCATTTCCTTTTATAATTGTAGGAGATTGTAATCGTTTAGGAAGGTATCATTTCCTAATTCGTAAAAATCATATTTTTCTCCATTTTAAAAAGGTTACACGAAAGATGTAAGCATGACATGAACCTGGAATCAATTACTTTATTTTAAAAGTACAATTTTGGGAAATCTTTTAGGAGGTTCACTGAACAAATTTTGACTCTGAACTAATTTCCAGAGACATGAAATGATCGTACATCCGTGTGAACAAATGTGAGCTTTTTGGTTGAGCATGAGCCAGTATTTTTTTGAATGTGATTATTTCAAGGGCTGTTTTCATGTTTTTTTGGGTGAAAATATAAAAGTGCATTTCTGTTTTTTTACCTTGTTAATTGCATGAGCCCCCTCACAGTTGGCGGAGGCACGGATACGAGGCAAAAACAAGCGGTATCGGAACTCTCGTTGAATTAACGAACAAAAGCATTTTCTCCAACCACCACCCCTGCTCATCCTACAAGTTAGTTCCGGTACTCATCATGCCCCAAGTTATATGGGGATGGAATAAGCTATCATTTCACAACTCTTCAAAGGGCTTTACCACCCGCACCCCTTCCTCTTAACAAACTTTTTATGTCACAGTGATCATCAATAACACATCTGCATCCATCCATACTTGTAATCAGGCATCCATATAACTTCTAAATTGGGGAAAGGGATAAAAACAAAGACAGACAATTCGGGTAAAAAGGGTCCTTAGAAAATACGGTAGGGGAAATATGATAATTACCTGTGAATATAAGTATTTCGTACGAACAACACGTGCACGTATCAATTCGGTTTCCAAATAGAAACAGTTATTCGTGGCATGCATCACATCACACATCCCCCGAGAGGGAATCTATTTACGAAATTTATTTCTGTTGAGTAGCGTGACAAGCGATCGAGTGTTGAAACTTTGAAACAATAAAACATAATGGTTTATAAATTGTAAGCTCTGAAAGCTGACACGCTTGCGCTCATCCTACTAAAAAAAAGTCATTTTGATGCGAATTAAAATTCATTAATGAGCCTTAAAGGCAACTGTTGGAGGGATGAAGAAGGAGGCAGGAGCTTGCTGAGAGGGTACATGACCGAGAAAGCCTGACCATATGGATCTAGCACGACAAGATCGAGTAAGAATTGAATAACTACGTTCAGTTTGATTGGATAATATTTTTTACAAGTCTGCTACTTGTCTGTGAAGCGGTTATAATTGCTCATTTTTAAAAATGTCTCAACCGTCTGGCCAAAAAGCAAGCCGAACACGTGTACAATTATTAGATTTCAATATTTGGACACGCAAATACCAGAGAAAAAATGTCATTTTTAGGAATATTTGTTATTGCGAATGAAACAAAAGCCAATTCTTAGCTTCAAGTATGTTAATAGATTTTAGCTACTCTCAACACATCCTTTACCATTTCAACAATCTTAGTATTCCACCCTTTTGCACACATTTAAATAAATCTTTGCATATCTTGACACAAGTCAACCCTAAAAAGCACCAATTAACAAGAGAAAAACAAGCCGGAGGCAGATATCTACGGTCAACTCTCCAATCTGTCTTTAGTTTCGTTTCTCCCTGATAGGAATTAATTTCTTGGGGAGATTACGCTTCTAAAAACATGATCGTATGAATATTTATGAAAGTAGAAAACTTTTAGGGAATAAGCAATTACAGAGGGAACAATTTATAGTGAACACTGATGGAAAAACTAGTTCACTTCATTAGCAAGTTCACTTGACCTCGTGCTATTTACTTGATAAGAAGTGAGGGAATGAAGTGATTCAATCACTAAAAAGTGCTATGACCAGTGTCGTTATTAAATCAAACTGTGATTTGATCATGCTCATGTAGAATAAAAATAATCCGATTATAAACTAAAATTATTCAAAGATAAATGGGAGTTGATAGACTCACTTTACCCCACTCGCTTTTCTTTACAGAAAAACTAGATCAGACAATAATGATTAAACAATCCCTTTTATTTATTCCCCAACATCCCATTCCATGTCGTCTATCCTGAATCCAGTTCTGGTGAGAAAAGATAAATATTTATAACTACAAATCAGGTGTGGAAATTTCTTTTCGAAAATGTTAGTTTTCTTTCTAAACTCAATATCCAGCCATCAATTTAGGAGCGATTAATGTCAGCCAAAACTCTTTTATCAAACTCCTAATAAGAATCGGAAATCACACGTTTCCATTTTTAATGTATGGTTAGACGCACAATTCCGTTTAATTAAGATTAATAGTCGAGAGAGAAAATGCTTCAGGTTGCGAAATAGCCAACTGAAAAGGATCTTTCGTGTCCAAAGTGTTTTGCGAGTTGCCTCTCCTTAACACGTCAATTAGATGAGTAAATGGACAATTATATTGGCGAAAAAAAACCTTTAGATTTAATGAAAAACAAGCATTTTCTCCCGCTGACAATCTCAAATATTTGTGATGATTTTTTTCCTTAAAACTGGTAAAAAAATATGATTATCTTTTTATCAGTAATTACCAAAGTTTTTAGAAGAAATGTCCAATTTTCTCCTCAAATATCATCCCAACTGGTAGAGAAATGCGGGACAGAGCGCACACTTGTGAGCCATTTTGTGCTCAAGGAGCGAAAACTTTAGAAAAAAACATTTTTCCTCGAAAATTACAGGGAAATTAAGCGCATCTCATTCCGTTTCTTAAAGCGTTGTGAAATTATTGCTTCTGGTTTTGACGATTCAAGTGTGGAAAAATGATCACGAATTATCTTTGGATTTTCGTGAAAATCGAATATTCTTTTGGATAAAAAGGTGATGTCATGCTTATATCAATTATTATTCTTCGTTCAAGAGCGCAATTATTGGAACGCTTCGATCTTCTTTCAACACATGAATGTAATTTTCGTTGCAATTTCGTTTGATTTTGCCTTAAAAATGGTGAATAATTGCATAATTCCAGGCCTTCTCCGGTTTGACCCAATTTACACCTTTTGATAATGGCGAGAACGAGAAGGAGAATGCGCTTGCATGCACTGATGCACATATTACGGAGAAATTATATGAATTGTATCAAACTGATAATTTTCAAAAATGCAATTCTGGCTTCTTTTAAAGGAAAATGATAGTTGCGAGCTCAATTCAATTTCTGACCATCAAAAGTGCCAAAGTGGACGATTTAAAGGAAAGAAATGCGAAAGAAATCTCGTCTGTCTGAACTCTCGTTTATAATTATGAGAATGAATTAAAAATTGAGTCTGTCAGAGCGGAGAGAAATTTGCAATGCAAATGGGGATTTAATTGGAGATTTTTCACTCTTCAACCTTTCTGCAGAGAAGTCCAGGGCTATTTACTTTTAGAGATTTGCTCAAGTTGGATTGGGAGTTGAGTTGCCTCAAGAGTTGGTGGTGGTGATACAATTAAAGCCGACACGTCCATCAGGGTTTGCGTAATTCGGGTAGATGTTGGAAATTTTTATAAGAGCAAAAAGGAGAGAGAAGAAGGCGAATGATCCGTCTACATATTCACTAATTAAGAGGGCTTGAGCACCCGAGATTGAATATGGATAGCAGAAATCGTATCGATTGTGCCAAATGCTTTAGCTACTTGTCATAATTGATAAAATTCTTATGAAATAATTACTGAAGCCATTTGGTAAACAATTTTAATTGAATCAAATAAATAAAATATGCTTTATTGGAGTGATTGATTAGATAGAAGGGTTCCTCAAAACAATCAATTTGAATTAACAAGTAGGTTAATTACGAAATTATTGGAAGATCGTGTGTGGTAGGGGAAGAGTTGAGGTCAAACAAGCTAATTTTTTATTCATACATGGAAATTGCAAAGACCACCAACCCGATACTAACCAGAGACAATGTTGGAGTAGGAAATTAAATGAACACATTTATTTAATCATATCGTAACTCAATTTTATCCCATGTATAACTGTAAACCGAACCAACAGGTGCCAGAAATTTTCTTTCTATTTCTTTCTCTCAAGCTCCCATTCTATTTCAGATTATCATCACCACACATGACGCCCAAGAAAAATTTCTAAAGAATGAATGAATTGAAGGGTACGCTTTACAAAAGTATACTTCAACCCATTCATCTCTAAAGTCAGTGGCAATATGATTCCCGAACTGAATAGTTTCTTCCACTGAATTCCATTCCTCTTTTCAATGGAATTGGAGCTGTAAGATTTTGACTGACAAATTAGTTTCCATTTGTTTCACTCATTCAATAAAGTCAGTGATGACGAGAGAGAATTTTCTCTACATTCCTCATAACCGGGGTAAGATGAAGCTTTCAAAGAATTAAAAAATTCTTTAAATTGTAGATTTCTTCCTGCATGACTTCCTTCTTAATTCAAAAGTATTCACATGATTATCACGTTGATCTACGACTACTTGTCCATCACTGTCCATCATTCAAAAAAGCTTTAATCAATCCTGTTTTTTTCTTCAATGGGAGTTTGATTAGATTATTTACTATTTTCCAAAATAAAATCAAACTTATGGCGATAATAAAGTCATTAAATGTTATCAATAAATCACGACAAGACACTCCTCCTTTATTCATGTGTGAATTGAATTGCTAACAATACACAAAATTAAACACATGAATAAATTGTTTTGCAACTGAAATATTTTCCCTAATATTACTCTAATGATAAACATTAGTTCCTAATAAGTGGAAATGATATGACAAATCTTTTACACAAGAAAGCAAATTGAGAAGTTTCTTTTACGGATGAGTAAGCAGTGAAAATGATCATGATGATGCATATAAATCGGACGATGAACCAACTAGTCCAGACTAGTTAATGCTTTGATGATACTAATGAATATTATTAAAAGTGTGCATTGACCTGTCAACAGTGATTTGCTGAAATATATCGGGCGACATATGCTTACAGTTTCAATCAAAACTAACTGTTTATTAGAATAATATTTGTGGCCTAAATAAATAATGAGTTTAGCATCTGCTATCTATTTTTAATTAATGTTAATGACATTTTGACAATATTTTTAATCAGTAAAAGTTAGAAAGCAAAATAAGGATGTGCTCTGCTGCTCCTATATCTTCTCAAGACTATCAAGATCAAGAGTGAAAAGCACTCATAAAAAGTCATCGCATCTGCTTCGATTTCTTCACGCAATCTATTGCCACCCAATTCAAAGTAAAAATTTATAAAAAAAATTGGCGTGTGTCTGGCAAAGTTGTTATTAATTCCGCAAATACCGAAGCCAATTTAAATAGGAGACTTTAGTCCCTCGTTTCCTAATGATGGATAAGAATACAAGTCGACTGCTCTGTCACGTCATCCTTTTCGACTTTAGATATTTTTGCACCTGCCTTTTGTTTTCCTCGTCAGCCTCATGATCCAGACTTCCATTAAATACATGAGCGATTACTCCAGTCACGCGACAAAATGAAGATGATCATAAATAATAACAAGAGCTTCATAATTTAATCTGGATCATGTAAATAATATGCAGAGTGTGGATCTCTGGAGATCTTCTCCTTACTCATTCTAGAAGACATGCGATAAAAGGGTCGGTTGTTGGGCAATCAAAATAATTTTCTATAAAAGATATCGTTTGGCGGGTGGCATTAAGTACGCATTTGCATCTCATTACGGTTGATCATGACAAGTTTTTGCGTGGCTCATTTTTTTTATGAAAAGGGATGATTATGAAAAATTGATTTGGCTCTCTGCAGGAAGCAGAAGAATTTAAGGTTTTCTTTTAAAAAAAACATCTTGCACGATTTTTTGGACAGGCTACTGCTGGATTTTATGGATAATTAGGTGATAATGATTGTAAAATTATGTACAGGAAATTCTTTAGAGATTCATCCCCAAAATGCTAAGAGAGATGAGGACATCTTCATTTCACGAAACAAGTCACGATTAATTAAGTTGTATTTTGGAAGGGAATGAAAGGATACGGCTGTTTTATCAAGGCTGACCCTCCCAATTAATTTGAAGGAATTGCCAAAGTAAGAAATAAGTCGTTAGTCACTCTCGTAGCAACGTCTTATCTTAAGTGGATATTATCATTGATGCTAAAAGCTATGTAGAGTTTTTACATGTAGAGTTTTATATGTGGAGTTTTTGCTCTTGTTTCAACTTCCCCACATCTTTCCCGATTGATAAAGTAATTTCGTAACATGAGATATTGTAATTTCTCCAAAGCACACCTTTAATCTTATGGCTAAACAAACACAACCTATCTATTAAGCGATGATAAACCCGGCATTAAAAAATCCAAACCAAAATATAATGACCGACCAATCGAGAGAGGTTTTACTCGTCGATTTGGAAAAAGGACTTATAAAAGGTATTAATTGCTACCTTTCACCTAATTATTATTTTAATTGTTGTGCAAAAATTATCGGGAGCAATTAAACTGATAATCTTTTTGCCATTTTTTTGCAGACTCGATTGAAAATGAAATTGATAAAAGTATCAGCAACTCTGGTTCAATGGGTGGACCTCTTACAATCCGTGAGGTTCAGGAAAGAAGGGCAAAATATGGGTTGAATGCGCTCGCTTCAGAGAAGAAGAATCCCTGCTATATGGTCCTTCTGCAAGCCTTCTTCCACCCTTTTAACATCCTCTTGTGCATTATCGCCACGCTTTCTGCAGTTACGAGTGAATATACGACAACAACAATCATTTTCGTAATGGTCTTGATCTCCACAGCGCTTCGCTTCTACCAAGAATGGAAATCGGAAGGGGCTGTACACGGCTTACTTAAGTTGATAACGAAGTCCGTCTCTGTAATCCGCTTTGATGCGGTGGAGCCAACGCCGAGGGAAATGACAGTTCCTTGTGAAGACCTCGTTCCTGGAGATTGGGTAGGGATGAGCTGTTTTTTATGCTAGACATTTAGCTTTAATAAAAGGGTTTTCATATAGGTCGTGCTCCGTCCCGGGGAGTTAGTCCCGGCGGATGGAATCATCATAAGTAGCAAGGTCTTTTACGTCTCTCAAGCACCCCTGACGGGTGAGGCTATCCCAGTAGAAAAATACCAGTTGGACGATGATGTACAGGAGACCGAAGAAGAAGTGGAGGAGAGGCGATTAAGACACCAGGAAAAACGCAGACGGGTTTCTCTTCACGTACCAATGTCCAACATAAAACGCTTCTTTCGTACCGTTTTCGGATTGAAGATTACAACAGAGGCGCAACTCGATCACGGTGGATTTCAAATGAGAGAAGACCTATCGTGCACAGATCATGTACTTGAGATCATTTATTAAGCATTTGTGAATTATCTTGGTCGCCAATTGCCACTGAAATGAAGCAAATTCTTACGAATTTTTCAAATTTGAAAGCTAAATTGAGATATTCTATTCAAAAGGTCTTTATGGGCACCCAAGTCATAACTGGGATGGCCACTGTAAGAATCCTTCGGACTGGTCCGCGTACACTATTCGGGAGGATGGCTGAAGCTTTAACGAAAACCCAACCGACTAGTCCATTCCAGCAAGGTGTGAAGAGGATATCGTGGATCTTCTTTTTAACAATGTCGATAATGGTGCCACCCGTCTTTTTCATCCAATTTTTCTACAAGAATGATAATCTCAGCGTTGT
>JAHZMU010001790.1:0-11216 GCA_027743725.1 Rambutsinella grinnellia
TTCTTATTAAATCTTCTTGAAGGTTTCTTCGTCTTTTCAACCGTAACTAAAACTCTACCAGTAAGTCTTGATAGGGCGAATGAGCTAATTCCACATTGCGTTGCGGCTACATAAGGCGGAAAGAAGTCTTGACTTTTAAGTTGACTTAGGCCAGTCTTAAGCTACACAAAAACAATCAAGATAAAGTAGTAAAGAATAAATCAAAATAATTTCAAACATATCTAAATATTCATTGAAAACTTTCTTACTTTTAAATTACTCTCATCATTCTCCTTCGGATATTTCAGTTCAACAATAACTGAACCACTCCCCTTATCATGACCCGTAACCTGTCCCATAACCCCGAATAACTTGTCTCCCAAATAGAATACTTGATCGCCCTTCTTGAAGAGATCGAGGTAGCTTCGTGCAGTGTCCTTGTCCAAGTAAAACATTTCCGTCACTCGTTCCTCAAATATTGCCGTCTTCAACGCGAATGATTGCTCAAGCTTGGACCACTGAAGATTAGAGAACAATAATTATTAATTCAATCACACAATCCATTTCTCAACGTATGATGAATACTTGCCTGATTTTCAATCACAACTTTTCCAACATTATTACACCGAACCTTCCTCCCTTCTAACAGCCTAGCTTGTACAATTGCTTGCAGAGTTCCAAGTTTTATTCCCCGAAACTTTAAATGTCTCTCTACTAATCCTTTAGCCATCGCATCAAATGTTTTCCTTGCAGCGTCCTCCATTGTTTTATGATCTAACGACGGAGCCACATATGCATTTAAGAATGCCGTTTTATTACATGTAAATATCCAAAAGTACTCAAACCTTTGATGACGATATTATCCCGTCCCAGAATAAACTTTCCAGTACGCGTAAAAATAGCGCTGACCAGGGCAGTTTCCAAATGCGGCCAATTCACCCAAACTTGCTTTCCTAGAACTTTCTTTCCTAGTTTCATGCCATCGTATTCCTCATCCACATCTTCAAAACTTAAGATTAAGGATTCCTCCCTAGCGTAAAACTCAAATACTTTTACTTCCGCTTTGCATATAGTGCTCTGAAATATTTAAAACAAAAAATTTTACACATCCTTTTCCAAGAAAATCCAAACCTCATTTTAAAGAATGGCTCACTTCAAACGTCTTAGACTTCAAGGATGGAAAACCTTGATATATTTTCTTAAGATCAGCCTTCGGATGAAGTCCTTTGGGTAACAGTGCAGGATTATAATCCATTTCGTATATTTTCTCTATATGAAAATGCGAGTCCTCCAATGCCGGAAAAATATCTCGGTGCGACTTGATAGGTCCCGTGTTTAATTTCGTGTAGCTAAAAGAATCCAAATTCACACATTTAGATACAATCACTCAATTTTAATAATGTAACATGCACCACAGCACGCCAATACTTACCTGTAAACAATCAAATATCCTCTAGAATTCCGAAACTTTTCTTCATCCGTCAATTTCAAAATTTCGCCATCCATCGCTGTCAACAGTTTCGACTCGTCAATAAACGGAATTAGTACAACCGCCTCCCAATCTTGTTTCTTTCCATTTAAATCTTGTTCAAACTTCTTCGGATAATATTCCAGAATAGGGGAGCTATCTTCTGTCATAAGCCACTACAGAACAATCCCAAAAATTTATCAATTTTTATTCTACAGCTTCAGGTAAGTCGACCCGAATCCAAAATACTTTCTTGACATTTTCCCACCTGATAACAAGCAGGGAGCAATTTCTTGCTTTGTGACGGTAACACACCCAACAACTGCTCAAACGGTTTGAACGGTTGACCCTTGTTAAACTCGATGTTAAAGTCACCAAACCTCCTCAAGTCACTCGCATACGGTGCATAATGCGAGGGATAAAACCAGCCCCACGAACTAACTCCCTTGTAATAATACAGCAGTACCCACTGAATTGCCCTTACATATTCTTTCGCGAAATCATGAACTGCCTCACGGTCCACCTTTTTAAATTCGCACTTTGTTAAATAATAGTTTCTTTTATGCTGTAAAAACTCTAGACGAAATTCCTCCGTGTCTTCTGTAGAGAAAAAGGCGTTATCTTCTGGAAAGACGTCTTTACACATTAAGCCATTCCCCTCCCCATTATTCGCATCGCCAAAAATTTCATCTTCGGTCCGCTTCGCCAATGCCTTCAGCTCGTCAGAGATAGGCTCCAATTCTTCTTCTTCGAATGGGGTCGTGTCTTCGAATATAAAGTTGTCAAACTAATAAGAAAAATACATGGGCTATATTATTTTATCAAATCGTTAAATGGAACCCAAATAATTTAAAAGTTACCATTTTCTCTCCTAAAACTATATTCTTCCCAGTCTTCGAAGCTTTATATTTCATATCATCATAAGTTTCCCTAAACTGGTCTAGGTCAAACTGGCTTAACTTCCATATAAATGCTTCAAATCGTTTGAGATTCAAGTGTCCATTCTCATTCAGATAACCGTCGAGAGTTGGCAGAACTTCCATATACGTCCGGTACAGCATGGGCAAGGCTCCTTTCACAATGTGAAGATTTGGCAAGTGAGGAACGAAATCATTTCCAACTAAAATGTTCATAAGGATCCAGTCGTCTATAACGCATTCTAGATCGTATCTAAAAAATAAAATAAGCCATTACAGAGCTCGACTTCATCCCATCCTTTTATCGATTAGACTTACTTTATTGTTGGATGTGTCTTTAAGTTATCCCTAAGTTCCTTAAATTCTTCATCCAAATAATCCCTAAAGAGAGATAAATGCAGTAAAAAGAACGTAGTCTTTTCGGGCAACGGAGCCTTGTAATCTCCTTTGGCATTATATTCATCTGTTGCAGCTGGTGGCGCAGGCGTTGCTTCTTCTTCTTGCAATAAATTCTTCTTCAAATGCTCAGGCGTTGGCGGATTACGTAAAATTCTTTCTGTCACATCTCTTGGATCGCGCAACACCTTCATCACATCCAAAAATGACTTGTCATCCTTAACTTCTATCGATGGTTTCAACTCTATTTTTGTCGGCTCTTTCAAGATAGACTGAGAAAGTGCTGTTTCACTTGAAAACACCGACACATTAGTTAAGTCATAGGGAACGGGTTGGTTATCAAGTTTTGTTGGAGATTTCGTTTTCTTAGGTTGAGGCTGCTTTCCATTCTTCTTCTTTTTGGGCTTTGAAAATTTTACTTCCTCCCTGCAAAATTATAAATTAAGTATTTGCCATAAATTATAAAAACAAACTTATCAAAGGGTTGTTGATGAATTGATTCTTTACCTGAGCAGAGAAAAACGTAGTTCATGAGTTGAAAGACCCAACATCATTAAATCCGCATCTAGCCCGTACAGGCAATGCCTCGTCTCCGGATCATATTCAGGTAGTGATCGAATATGTCTTATAAAATCCATTATTTTATGCTCTCCCTCCCCAGGTACATCATGTCCGGAAAGATAAACACACAGACCTTCAAAAACAATTAATTTAATTTAGTATTTTTGATTCATGATTTTATTTTCTTAAGCTAATACCATATACCTTTCCTCTGCCACAAAGGATCCGTTGATACTTTAACAGAAACAAAATATTTCAATTGTTCATGTAACCGAGCCATAAACTCAGTTCCAGGCGTGATACAATTCGAATCGAATCTCTCCTCATTTGGCAGCTTTTCCCCTTGCCGAACAGCCTCCGCCTCTTGTTCTTCGGCAACCCTTGCCGATCGAAATCGCCTGCCTCGTTGCTAAAATAAACAATTATCAATAACAATTCCACTCGTACAAAAAAGCCACAGCATTTTCCAACTTTCTCCACCCATACACAAAAATCAACTAAAAGAAATATCATAAATTTATTTATTTCACCTAAATAAAATTTCTTTACCTGATATTCCCTAATCTTCTCATACAGACAAGGATATCGCTCCGACGTCCACCGATAAAACTTTGGAATACCCATTTTCAAGCTTGGCTTCACTCACTCCAAAATAACTGCAAAAAAATATTAAAAACCCTTAACAAAAAATCAATCAAAGACACCTTCCAAGCCCTAAATCATCCTGATTACTTTTTACACTTCCCCTTCCTAGTTTCGACCACTTTACAAGTGAACAATCAAAAGCAATTAAACGTCCCCCAACGTAACTAATCAGTTACGTCACAGATAAGCTTAGCAAGAAAACGACATTCACAACTCGAGAGCCCAGCTGGCCAACTTGCTCCAACCTTTCCATTAACTAATTAAGATTGCACACGAGCTACGAGCAATCATGAAGCAATCATAGCGTGAATGGCATCATCAATCTAATGTCTAATTTTCGTAACGATTCATTGCACTCTCTTATCATCCATAATTTTAATACTCACCTTCAATCACCCTCACCAATCACTTACACTTATCAGTAATGCTTATCAAAGTTAATCCAATTATAAAAAAGTCCGTTTTCAGTGAAAACTTTTTACAATAACATTAGAGCGGTTCTCATACATAGCTCATGTTAGAAAAAGCCGATGAGAAAGTTATGCATTCTCAACTCTAAACCATCAACCTTCATATCCCACAAGTGTTAATGTTAACATCTCACATCTTTCTAACATGGCTTGGTTTAGAGGATCTCTAACATGAGATGAGAATTTCTAACATGGTCTGTGCTATCGTTTATGTTAGACTTTTTATTGAAGCGAATATTTTTTTGAGTAAGTTTTTCCCATCCGATTTTTCTCCCAAAGTCCTCGAAAAAGAAAAGGGTCGATAAATGAAGGAAATGTGATAAATCTACGGTGTGAAATAAGAGGGATCACGTTGTTTTGGAGGAAAACAAGTTTCCGTTCTGTTTACTTTTCAAGAGTCACTTGGAGGTCGAGTGGAGGGGGTCTTCAATTGCTAATTTGGGAGGGAAAGAACTGGGAAGAGAGGTATTAAAAATGTAAAAGATTTTCTAAAGCTTGTAAAAAGGGATAAAGAAGGGCTTGTCGATAACTATCATATTTTTTTTACTTTAGATAAGATGAACATTTCCGACTCCCCTCCAGTGACGGAAGATGGAGGAAAGAAGAAGAAGAGGAAGTTAGACTTGCCCATAGTCCCTATAAAGAACACGGTTGATTATCAGAGGATGAAGTTGCAGCGTCTAATGGCAAATCCAGATAAGCCTGTGATGATCCCAGATCGTCCAAAAGATAAGAATATGGCTCCTGCACCAGACTTCGTGAGAAACGTTATGGGCTCGAGTGCCGGCGCTGGAAGTGGGGAATTCCATGTTTATAGACATTTAAGGAGGAAGGAATACGCACGTCAGAAATGTATCCAAGAAGCTGCTAGGCAAGACGAGAAGGATGAAATGTTCCAGAAGAAATTGGAAGATAATAAGATTGCTGCAGAGATGAAGACGGCGAAGAAACGGGCTAAAAGGCAGAAGAAGAAGATGAAGGCTAAGCAAAAAGCTAAGAATAATAATGGTAATGATAAGACAACGAATGGCGCACAAGCGAATACTAACGCGTCCAGTCAAAGTGATAGTGAGTCGTCGAGTGATGATTCGTAGAAACTTAAAAATGACAGGAAATCAAGCAATAGGAAACTTTAATTAGCAATAAAACCGTCGATTTGATAATAATGAGTGATTGGGGCTAAATTATGTAGTCTTTCCTTTGTTAGATTTTAGATACCGCTTGGATCTCGTATTAATGTTTTTTCTCAGTTTTCAACAGTTTCAGTTCAAGATGAATTATGAATTTTATATTTCTTAGAAATTAAATAGCCTTACGCAGAGATAATTAAATTATAATTATACAATTTGCTATTGTTATTGTTATTATACCAGCACGTTTTATTCGTCCAAATCGTAACAGCTTTTATAGATAGACAATACTTTATACACCTTAGCCGAGTGCAATTAGCAAATAGCAATAATACGACAAAGTTGCAAATAAAAAAATCTTTCTGTGAATATAAACATTAATCAATTGATTTCATAAACATAGTAATAATTAATCAGAATCCGAGTCTTGGTCATCTTTAACTGTGATGTCTTCTTCATTGTCCTTTTCCTCATTTTCACTTGCCGAAGGCGCTTCTTCACTTTCAGTCTTTACCACCACCACCTTATTAAACTTCGCTTTAAGTTTATACCCACCAATTTCATCCTTTGCTAATCTCACGCGCGCCTTCATCGCATCCTTAGCGTTTCTAAAATGGATGTAGCACCGTCGCTTATTGAACCTATCAACTTTCGCTTCCGGGAATGCCTCTTCAATCACAGAGGTCTCCAGTTCAGCTGGGATCCACTCCAAGATTAGCCTATCAAATTATTTACATTAAAAAATATCTTCAAGTTGAAGACCAAATTATTTAACCTAAACACTTACGTCTTCTTGTCTATTTCCAATTTAGGTTTCGAAAGTGACAATTCCTCCTTCTCCTTCTTAGGTTTCGCCAATCTAACATAAAGACCTCCAAGGTCCTTGTTATCAAGCTTTGATAAAACTTTTTTCACCTTCTTCCTGTCCGTTCCTTCTTTGCAGAGGACGAAGACAGATCTAAACAAAACGCAGAATGAAATCAATCTTATCCCAATGATTGGGACCCAATCAAATACTTTCCTTTTAACATTTAACTAACTTTGGACGTTTCTGACGTGGTAAAAACACCCTTTCAATGTCGTCACAAGCTGCCTCCAAAATCTTCACAAATTCCTCCCTTTTTTCCGGTCTCTTCTTCAACTGAACAAATAAGGACCTTTCAGGCCTCCCCTTTAATTTAAGCTTTTTCTCCTTCCGAGCTAAATATCCTTTCAAAACCATTTTAAACTATTTAATTTAAAAGATAATTAATATTTAAAAAGAAAAACACGAGCACCCAACCACGTGCAAACTATTTGGATTCTCTTCAGAAAAAGTGCATTTGACTGCTTTTGGTTCAAAGCAGCTCTCGGTTCTCACGTCTCACAATGCTCCAGGTTCACAACAAAGATAATGATCATTTATGATTCAATCATTAGCGTTTTTGATTAAATTAGGCTCAAATACTATTACAATCATTTTTAGTGACTATAGCTTATCATCGCTTATCATGGAACCTAAGAAAGGCAAGAAATTTTATATGAAATGGATAAATGGATGCGTACACATTTTTTCTGCATTGCTTTCTTCAAGATTCATGGCCTGTGTGTGGCCTGTGAATTTTTCTGAATATTTTTCTTCTCTGGGGTGGCACTAGCTTGCATAATGCTATTCAACAATGGGGCGCGAATTCTCCCATAAAAACAGAAGGAAATGAGTCATCAGTTGTTCTTTGATTGTTTTGATTCGTGTAGAAAATATTTGCATATCAATTTAATTGGATTTGGATAAGCAATCATTTACGAAAGGGTAAGCTTATAAAATTACTGATAAGAGGGTAAAGGATGCGGATATTAAATAATTAATTATAAAATTATAAATTCAATTTTTATGCAAAATTATGGCAAAATTATAAATGGGTTGATCGATGTCGTTAAAATAGAAAATTTGTAAAGAGTTGGAGAAAGTTTTCAGATGATTTTGCCAATTTAATAATTAAATTAATATGACTTAAGCTAAAAATGCAATCGAGTGGGTCCTACTCCGCCCTAAATGACCAAGGGCCTGATAACCCAGTTGGGGAAGATGTCTACAGGCCAACGACATCCCCTGTCCCCCCATTCGACGGGGTAATCCTTCCCTCCCAAGGAATAGGTAATCGTAATCGCAGGTCAAGCTTCACAGACTCTGTGAAACGATTATTCGGAAGTTCAAAATCAAATCAAGAGCAATCAAGATTCTCGAATGGGGAAAACTTGACTCTAGCTACGCAATTGAATACCTCAGGGGTCAATGAGATGGGGGTGAAGAGGTGTGTTCATGTTTATTTTGTAGACTAGTTATTTTTTCTTTGCTAACATTCCAAATGGTGGCTTTGCTTTTCCTCCCAAGAAATTTTTCATGACTTTTCATGTTAATGGACACGCAAGTCAGAAATGCCAACGTTCATTGCAATGAAAAGCTATTAGTTTATGTACATAATTGACATATCTCATGGGTTTTGCCTTGCTATTGTCCACTATTATTCTCGGACATGATAAGATAAGTCGATATTCAGCTTTCAATATGGTGTGGGTGCGATATGGAAAACTCAGATGAGAAAACCGCAGCTTAAGTACTAAATCCAGCACAAAAAAATATTTAAGAGCAAAAGACTAATTGGGTTAACTTCTAAAATGGTGACTATTCTGTACGTTTACTAATTTTATAGTAAAAAGTGTAGACTAATTGGGTATTAAATTATGTATCTAATTTAGATACAAAAGCACTTTTAAAAAAATGCTTTTAAATTTTTACAAAATTAATTCTTTAATTTTAGGGATAACAGATCAAGGCGACTGCCTCAAAACGGCATCAATGGAGGAAGCAGCCCTTTTGGGGTGAGTTTATTTTTGTTTACTTTCTCGGAGAAAGTTTTTCCTTAAACAAGAAAGATTCAAGTGCACCTTTCATGTTGTTCAGCTCATGCTTTTCTCTTATCATTTCACACTTTCACTTCAAGAAGCCTGCTGTGCTTTCTCCTTCTGCAAATGCGGAAAATCCCTTTCCTAAAACCAATTCAAAATACATCTCATAATTCTCTTTTAATAAGGAAAATCCCTTCTTGACTTTCCCCATATAAGGCATCATATCGGGTAAACCGGTAGACTCAACTCCCATCCCATCGATTTCTCTTCCCCTTCTCTGCAGCTTCTTGAGAGTCACTGTAAAATAGCTTTTTGGTTTTGCTTCCTTCGGCAAATTCACTCCACTGCAGCATCACACATCCCAGGGAGGAAAGTACTCTAAGCTGATAGTTCTTCCCTCCATGTCGCACACTATATCTATAAGCTATTCCAAATATGAGATGAGATCCAAAAGAATGTATAAGCCATATAAATGCTGAGAAGACTGTAAAATTACAAATTGCTACTCTCAGAGAAAAAAAGAGTCCCTACCCATTCCTAATCTAATTTTTGGTGCTTCCTATTCATCGATTAGAAGAAAGGTAGATGGAAAATTAGCAAAGTCATTAAAAAAGGTAAAGAATTAATAACTTCCTTGTTGGTTAAGACATTCAGATCACGGATAATCTTAGTATGTTGAGGGGTGGGAGGTAAATAAGTCATTGAATTAAGCAATACCTTACATCGGCAAGCATTTGCCAAGAATGTCATTAGCCATTAGGCATTTAGGTTTGATCTGTGACATTTCAATCGGTCTGGAGTGAGCCATTCTGGACTATATTTTCTTGAGATTGTCAAATAGTTTGGGATATACGAAGCTAATATTTCTCCTTTTCACTTTCAGCCTGCTTTTCTTTTATTGCTCTCAGCACTCTTCGAAACAACAGAAAAAATTAAACGCTGAATATTAGTCCAAAATATTTGTTCAAGTACAAAAGTGTTTTAGTGAGCTTAATCGTGTGGAATCTTCCAAAAAAATAAGTTTCCCTTGCTGACAATCAGTGTTCCTTCAAAAGGAATCTTTCATAAAGAGTTAAAGTAAAAGGTGCTTGATTAGTTGTTCCGGAAGAATAAATCAAAAATCATGAATTCGACACTAACGCACTCTCTCAGCGCTGATGCTTCCTGGTATTTAAAACTTTCACTGTGATTTTGCTTATTCGTTTCCATTGATAAGTTTGATAGCTTTTCTTCTAAACTGTATTCATAAAATTGTTCTCGTTCTCGTTCTTGATTTGAAATATTTGCTTTCTTAAGTTTAAAAGTCTTTTTTGTAACACAAACATAACGTGTTGGTGTCATTTTGGAATTAATTTTTCATTATTTCGGCATCAGGTGCAACCCATCAGAAAGCATGGATGAAGTGGAGCTTCGGAACATTCAGCTTTCACTCCCGTCCAACCGTTCCTTATCCCGCGGGGAAGGACTAGCCCAAGAGGAAAGGGTTGAGACCAAGTTCGGTTCCGTTTTGGTCGCTATTCAAGGAGATCGCTCAAAACCGGCCATTGTTACTTACCATGACTTGGGACTCAATTGTAACTAGAAAAGATCATCTCATTAAAGTATTTCATTAAATTACTAAACTAATTATGTACATCTTTCCACAGATGTATCAAACTTCCAAGCGTTCTTCAACTTTGTCGACATGCGAATTCTCGGACAAAGCTTTTGCATTTATCACATCAACGCTCCAGGGCAAGAGGAAAGTGCACCGACTATGTCTGAAACGTAATTTTCCAGTTTAAAATATTTGGTAATTTTTTCTCTACTATAAAACCATTTGTTTCGCAGTTTTGTCTACCCAACAATGGATCAATTGGCAGAGCAAGTGCTCGATGTCCTCCTCCATTTCGGTTTAAAACGGGTCATCGGATTTGGTGTGGGAGCGGGAGCAAATATTCTATGCAGATTTGCATTGAATAATCCGGAAAAAGTAAGAAAGTAGATTGAAATATATCTCCAACTATTGCGAATATATTCACTCAAATATTTCTTAGGTTGATGCCCTTTGCGTGCTAAACTGTATTTCCACCCAAGCCGGCTGGATAGAATGGGGCTACCAAAAGATCAATACCAGGAACCTAAAGTCGAAAGGAATGACGCAAGGAGTTCTTGACTATCTCATGTGGCATCATTTTGGAAGGGTAAAACATTTATTCCACCTTTCACAAAATTCCTTCATTGTTGACGAAATCAAATGATAAATATTATATTACATATTTTATTAATAGGTCACAGAAGAACGTAACCACGACTTGGTCTACGTCTACCGCCAATACTTTGAGAGCAACGTCAACCCCCAAAATCTCGGCATGTTTATTGACAGCTACATTCGCCGAACGGACCTCGCGATTGAAAGGAATCTCGACCCTATTGAGAGGAAGAATGCTCGTACTTTGAAAATGCCCGTGTTGAATGTAACCGGAGCTCACTCTCCCCATGTGGATGATACAGTAACATTTAATGGACGATTGGACCCGGTTGAATCTACTTGGATGAAGGTATAAATTTAGATTAGGCATTTATAAATCTCCCTTTTCATAATCATAAATTATTCAATCAGATCCAAGACTGTGGAATGGTTCTTGAGGAACAACCAGCAAAGTTGGCAGAAGCTTTCAGACTCTTCCTACAAGGTCAAGGATATGGTAAGTCGTTGCAAAGTAGTATTTCATTCCCAACTTTCATTTCATCATTAATCATTATTTAAAAGGACCTTTTAAAA
>JAHZMU010001791.1:0-10041 GCA_027743725.1 Rambutsinella grinnellia
CTCTGAAACTTTTGCAAGTGCATTGGGACTTAATCGCTATCACTCATTTCATATCGTGATTATTGCAATTATTCGTGTGGCATGTGCCGCATAGTCGTAAGTCGGGTCGGTTCGCACAAAAGTAAAAGGGACAAAATGTCCTGTGTACCCTTTTGAGTATCTTGCATATTTTTCCAAGAATTCTGTTTGCAGATTGAATAGTTCAAAAGTAAATCATATAATGATGCTCTGACTTAACCCATAATTTACAGAACCGATTCATTTTATTATCTTGAACAGAAAGAGCATCGGAGCTTGTTCGTATAAATAATGCTTTACTTTCCTCCAAACTTATCATTAATCAAGTCCACTTGAATCGGGCCACTTCAAATTAAACGGAATAAATTTTAGTGAATTTGTTATAAAATTGCTACAAGGTTAGAATTATTTCAGTAGAAACTTTAAAGATTGGGGTATTGTGATAATCCTAATATTTCTTTTCAGGAAAAATGGAGGGTCGCATTCTTCCTTTGGTGATTTGGTTCTATTCTAGCTTAGCAGTAGCTATTATTCCACCTTATCACCATCATCAACCTTACTACCCCACAACAACGACAACCCCTCCGCCTCCACCTCCTCATTACTACAGATATCCACCTCCACCTTCATCCGAAGAAAGTGGAAGTGGAAATTCTAACAAGCAGAAGACTGTCGTAGCAATCATTCCCGTACAACAAAATGGAGATTCCTCTTCATCCGATCAAGAGGAACCCTCCTATTACCCCAGCCAAAGTTCGAGCAGTGATGACTCCAATTCTCAGCAACCAGTGTACATAATTCTGTCCCAAGGAGGTGACCAGAATCAACAGAAGCAAGGCTCCTCATCCTCCTCTTCTTCTTCGTCTGCTGCAAACATAATCAAACTTATCCAACAAGCTGGAGGCGGAAGTGGAGGCGACTCTTCTTCCAGTCGAGGAAGAAATTCACACCGAGGTTCATCATCATCCTCCTCTTCATCTAATCAGGGTGGTTCCGCCTTAAAGATTATTCTCCCTAGTCCAACCACAACTACAACTACTCCACCACCACCTCCTCCTTACCCACACCATTATCACTCCCCCCATTATCCAAGCTATCCAAGCCACTACCATCCTTATCATCATCATCCAAGGACTCCCCAGAAAGCGAAGCCCGAACCTCATTATCATCCTCATGGACATTATCCGCATCATGAGCCAAATTATTCTTACTCTTACGTTGTCCACAGCCCTCACCATCACGATTACAAGAATGCAGGGGTAAGTCCTTATTCTCCACATTATCATCCCCATCATCATTATGATACCCCATCTTACTATTAAGCCTTTTATTCTCAATCCTTTCCATTCGGAAATTTTTAGAAATAATTTTAACATAATCTATTTTTTTAAATATCATTTTAGCTTGTACATTTTTTAACTTCTGTAAAATTTTAGTCAGATTTTGTAAATTTCTACCGAAATAAAATTCTAGCTTCTTTAAATTGAAACTGGCAAAACTTCTTTTGTAAAAATTATTTTCTCATAAAAAAGCCTTTTTACTAATTTCTCCAAACTGTCTAATTTTTCCTTAATTGGGGACTTGGAATTTTATAGGAAACAAGACGCGGAGATACTGTCCAAGGCCACTACAGTTTCCTCCAACCCGACGGTGTCATTAGGAAAGTTCGGTATATTGCTGATAAAAACGGGTTTAACGCAGTCGTTGAAAAAATCCGTCCTTCTCATACATCATAAGTCATAAATTACATAATTAATTAGTTTTACATGTAAACTTTTGATTAAAAAGTAAATAAATTTTACTAAAAACCAATTTGGTTCTACGCAAATTTTTCCTATTCGCATCTCACTTGACTTTCTTGCATGCATCTATCTCGTTACTTTGCACTGCAGTTTGCACTTTGCAGTGAGCCAACCTTGCCTCCTTCTCCTCCTCTCTAAAGTTCGAGTTTGCTCTTCTTAAAGAATAATATTTGTAAGGAAATTGTACGAGTAAAAAGTCGCACTGGCCATAAAGCTTCTCTTGAAAGGCTAACCGGCAGAGTGAGAACTTCTCACATCCATCCAAACCATTTCACATCCTCACCCATAATATTCCACAACACTCCATTTTTCATTCTCAATGCATTCGGCTACACAATTAGCCTGCTTTGTATACCCATTTTGTATACAAAATTTGTGCGTAGCCTGGGCGGAATTTAGGCGCAGGTTTTATAGTGAATGAATAAGGAGTAGATATTTAGTGTATTGAAATTAATAGCAACAAAATCATATGGGGAAGGCACGTTGAGTGCATTTGGGTCAGGAGTGCACGCAAATGTTTCTCAATTAAAAGTTTCGCAATTTAATTGATTTGTACAAGAGAAGATGTGATTGTGATGTGGTAGGAATAAGGAGGAAATTGATTAATCATGGCTCAAAAAGCGGGTAAAGGGACGTCTGTGAACCGAACGGATAATGAGGTGGAGGCTAAAAGGGAGGCTGGAGAATGGAAACGTGTACTGGAGCTAATTGAACCAATTAAGGGGAAGGGGTCGAGCCAGGCGGAACCTTTGATGAATTTTTTGTACGGGGAAGCAAAGCTGGAGGCATGGTTGGAGGATCATCAGCCAACGGAGAAGCATATTTCGAAGGCAAAGTCGGCCTTGTTGGATGTGAAAAAGACGATATTATTGTGTCTAAGTCAGTCTGGGGATGCGGTAAGTTAAGAAGGAAATGGTTAGTTTGGGGAGATGATTTATGATTGATTTTGTATTTTAATTTTCAGTCTGGCCTCCAAACTGACGCCCATATCCTCCTCGCCAAAATCTACTACGCTTCAGCGCTGTACGAAGAAGCTTTGGAGGAGTTGGAGAAATCGCGTTTCGAACAAATAGAAACGGTGGCTTATACAGTTCGGAATTATCAGTTGATGGCGGAGGCGTATGCTATGAAGGCTCATTGTATAGAGAAAGTGGGGAGGTCGTGGAGAGGGACGACAGGCAAGTCGGACAAGGAGAGGAAACAAGAAGCTGTGAGATGTTATCAGAAGGCGGCCGATTTGGGAGTGTCATATTTCCAAGCTCATGAGAAGTTGGTGCACAGTTCTACTCCAAATGCTACATTGGCTTCGACGTCAGGCTCTAGTCATAGTCCGAATCCAATGTATGGCTTGGCGCACAATGGAGAAAAGAAGAGGTGTAGCTCCCTCCTCGACTTTGCGGTTCGACGGGGGCCTCTCCTATTAATTGAAGATGGACAGATTGCTGAAGCTCTGAAGAAAATTCATTGGTTGCTGAGAACTCACGAGACACATTTGTTTGCCCATATACGTCTCCTTCTTAGTAGGCGATTGGCAGAGTTGCTGTTGCAGGCGAGGTGGTCACCGTCATCAACACCTCCAGGGCATGCTCTTGGAAAGCCTAAATATTATACTGGAGGGAAGATTTTTACTCCGGCGAATGCCTGGGAAGATATATTTCTGGTTTTGCTACTAGCAGAGATTATGGTGGTGAGGGAAGGCGTTCTCAATCAAACTCCGGAGTTCGTCGAGGCGAGGAAACTAGCTACTTTACATGCGTCAACGATTTTTGATTTGCTTGCAATGTCCGCTGCCCGCTGGAATCAGTATACAATCCTTAATGAGTCGTTGGAAAAGTCGTTAAAGTTTTCATTTGAAGAGTGTCATATTTGGACCCAATATGGACTTTCGTTTCATGCTGCTGGTGTCAATAACAAGAGAAGTAGTCAGACGTTGATTGAAGCTGCCAAGTTTAGTAAAAGACCTACTTGTTTGCTACTTTTGGCAGCAAGGGAGAATTTTAATAGGATGAGGGTGAAGGAAGGATTGGAACTTGTGGGGCAGGCTAAAGCTAAAGAACAAGGGGGAAGTCAGAGGCTCATGCCTAAAGTATTATTGTATGAGGGAATCGGGCATTTCCTCAGGAGTTATGAGCAGCCAACAACACAGCAAAGGACGACGGAACTGGATGCTTCGCTTGCTGCTTTGCAAAGGTAATGATTGGAATATTTGTAGTTCAAAAGCACAAGAGCACAATTAAATGGTTGAAAATTAATGTATTGTTTTGGTAATAGCGCGTCTGAATTGGATCCAAATGACTACTTAATCCTTCACTGGCTTGCGAGAACTTATGCCTGGTCCCACAACACTAATGAGGCTTTTTCTGTAGCGGTAAAAGCTCTTCGAGCGTTTCCATTCCATTTGCCCACTTTGCAATTGATTGTGTTGCTGTTATCGGCTCAGAAGAATAATTATGATGCGTTGGCCGTTGTGGAAGAAGCGTTAGATGAATATCCAGAACATTTGGGATTTTTACAATTAAAGTCAGCGTTGGAGGAAAAAACTAGCGGGCCAGAGGTAAAGACAGCAACTAGTTTAAATTAATTAATTAAATTGAAGAAATCTGAATCGGAAATGAGAATCTGATAATTTTTATTATTTTAATAGACAGCACTAGGAACTTTGAAACAAATGCTCATTATATGGAAGCAGCTCTTTGACGATGGAAACTTATTGATGAGAAGTGAAAGCCCCGAGTCAAGACATCCGGGAAGTCATCCAGCGGGTGGTACACGTTAGATGAATATCCAGAACATTTGGGATTTTTACAATTAAAGTCGGCATTGGAGGAGAAAACAAGTGGGCCAGAGGTAAGGGCGATATACCAACATTTACTGTATATAATTTTGTTGAATTAGAAATGCTAATCTGATCACTTTTGTTCTAATAGACGGCTCTAGGAACCCTGAAACAAATGCTCATTATATGGAAGCAGCTCTTTGACGATGGAAACTTATTGATGAGAAGTGAAAGCCCCGAGTCAAGACATCCGGGAAGTCATCCAGCGGGTGGTACTGGAAACTTGCAGATTCCGTCTCCGACGGATAAAGAATCTGTTTGTAAGTTGTTATTTTATATTAAACTTTAAATGTTTAGCCACTCAAGCTTGTATGTTTGTGATTAATTAATTGGTTAATTATTCTTGATTTTTCAGCCATGGCATCATTCCGTGGAGGAACTTCCATAGCTGGCTCCTCGACAAATACTAACACAGCTACTTACGCAAGTCAATTGCGTGCGGACGCTGCTCTCTCAGAAATAGCTTCGTCTATGTCAATCCATGTAGGAGTTTATTTCAAATGAAAATGCATACCCCATTTTAAAAATAATGAATATATATAAAAATTAAATATTATATCTATTAATGATACAGGGCTCGTTGATGCAGTTAGTTCATGCTAGCGATTTAGCCTGGACTGCCCAGATAAATATTTGGCTTACTCTTACCGACATGTATTTGAAGTTGGAGCAGACTACTCAAGCATCATCATCGTTGGAAGAAGCAGTCCAGATTTCTCCAAATCATCCGGATGTGATATATTATGTGAGTTTGTTTTTATAAGTTTACATTCTGCATTTATGATTCATTTTAAGAACTATGTCTAAGCATGATTTATTGTATTTTAAATAGCGAGGACAAGTTCACGAAAGCGTAGGAGAGTACAAAGAAGCCAGACAAGCTTATGAAAGCGCTGTTGCTGTTTGTCCCACCCATATCAAAAGTCTTCAAAGTTTAGCTCTTATGCAACATTACTTCGGATCGCATCGTTTAGCCGAGAAAACTTTACAGGATGCCCTGAAACTAGACCCGTATGACTACTTAAAACTAAAATGTGAATTATATACAGTTTTAAATATCGTGATAGTATTAAACGCAAATGGTTTTTCTGGAATAGCAATTTATTGCTTTATATTATTATTTTGTTCAATAAAATGTGTCAATCTTAAAATCTTATCATTTTAGTTTATTTTTATTGAAATCAAACTTTCAGTATTCAAGCCATGTTGTATTTCAATTGCAAAAATTCTATTTTTTCACTGAAATCAAAATCGAGCCCGTTAAATTTGCTAACAAGCTCATATTTGTCAAACACGTTATTCTCTTGATGGCATAAAAGCCTCCACATGTAACTGCTTGTAAGCTTTCACTATTCTCCTTTCTTTCTCATTGAATCCAAGCAGTTTTGCTTTATCCTTGAAGCCCTTTCCCAACCGTGTACTGTACTCGTGTACCATTGCCATAAATGCTGTAATCAGCACCATTATCAGTACACTCATTCCAGATAAGAAGGCACCAAATATTTGGAGAAATAGGTTTCCCTTTCCGAATATAATTGCCATTAGGACCCCTTCTACAATGCAAAAGGCCAAAGTGCCCTTCAACATCGGAATGTACATTCTTCCATAACTGCTATTGAATAAAGTTGTTAGGATTCTGAGTTTGGAGTAAATGAATGCATCATTGTGTAACCGCGCGGTGTCACTTCTCATGTTCAGCGTTCCTTTTAGGATTAGGTCAGCCCCCGTCTTAAATGTGTGCATGAAAAGCACAATTACGTGAATGGAGATTATTGCCGACCCCCAAACCTGGACAATCACTAACGTGTCGACTAATAACCCTAAAACGGATGCGAAACCGAGCCACGTCGGCTCCACAAGAAGAATACTTCTGGTAACGTGACCCCCTATCTGCCACACATCCCCTTGGTAGATGTACATAAGTGGCGATATCATCCCCAAAGTTGTAAAAACGCAGTCCAGAAATAGAAGCGTTACTATTCTCTCCCTAGTTATCTGTGACTGGCGGAAGGAACCTTGACGAAAGTGATACCCTTCCAAGTTCCTGATCAATTCTTCAGTTCCGTTGACAAGTTGAAGGACTTCTGATTTACAAAAGATGTTCGGAGATTGGGTGAGGAGAAAACTGAATGGTGTCATTATCCAGAGGGAATGAAGAGCAACTCGAACATAGTCCTTTTTAGCTAAGTACTTTGACATGTACAAAGGAAAAAAGAGAATTAGGTAGATGACGTAGGATGAATAAAGAAGGACAATGACGAAATAGCAAAAGAGACGGATTGACGAGTGAGGTCTGAAAAATAACTGGAAATTGGATTCCAATTCGAGATGAAATGGGAAGGAAAATATAGACTGGAGAAAGGAGATGAAGGACTTAAGAAAGCCTTGCATTTCGTTAATTCTGTGTCGACCTCGCATTTATTGAAACTAATATACAGAATGAAGAATACCACTGTCGCAAGTCAAGCATTGAACTGAGAGCCGTAATAATTTTGATATGGCTCTTGTGACCAGCTTGGTCCAAGGTCTAATGAAACCAACAATTACGAACTCCACCCACATCNGAAATGGGAAGGAAAATATAGACTGGAGAAAGGAGATGAAGGACTTAAGAAAGCCTTGCATTTCGTTAATTCTGTGTCGACCTCGCATTTATTGAAACTAATATACAGAATGAAGAATACCACTGTCGCAAGTCAAGCATTGAACTGAGAGCCGTAATAATTTTGATGTGGCTCTTGTGACCAGCTTGAGGTCTAAGGTCTGATGAAACCAACAATTACGAACTCCACCCACATCATTCTTTATTTGTTTGTTTTAATCTTGAATAATTAATGCGTCTAATTGGCACCCATCGCAAATTAAACAATTGTGTCACAAATCGTAATAAATTGTAACAATTAGTCATGAATTTAATAATTAGCAAATCATCATAAACATCAGCATATTCAAAATTTAGTTTGATTTATTTTTATAGCAAGTTGCGGGTCAAATACAACCCGTATAATTTGTGAGAAAAGTTGCCTCCAATTACAAAAGAATATGGGCGGGTTTTCGTTACGTTATGTAATTCATATATGTAAAATAAAATATACTAATGCTAATGCAAATCTTAATTAATTTAAGTATGTAATTTAAACTTTCACTGAAATCAAAATCGAGCCCGTTAAATTTGCTAGCAGGCTCATATTTGTCAAACACGTTATCCTCTTGATAACATAAAAGCCTCCACATGTAACTGCTTGCGCCTTGAAAGCTTTTACTATTCTCCTTTCTTCCTCATTGAATGCAATCAGTTTTGCTTTATCCTTGAAGCCTTTCCCCAACCGTGTACTGTACTCGTGTACCATCGCCATAAATGTTGTAATCATTACCATCACCATTAGCGTCATTCCACATAAACACAATCCAAATATTTGGAGTAGTGGATTTCCCTTCCCTAAAATGATTGCCATTAAGACACCTTCCACAATACAAAGGGCTAAAGTGGCTTTCAATATTGGGATATGCATTCTTCCAAAACTGCTATTGAATAAAGTTGTCAAGATTCTGAGTTTGGAATAAATGAATGCGTCATTTCGTAACTTTGATGTGATGGTCTCACTCCTCGTATTCAGTGTTCCTTTAAGGATCAGGTCAGCTCCCGTCTTAAACGTGTGCATGAAGAGCATAATTACGTGAATGGCGATTATTGACGACCCCCAAACCTGGAGAACAAACAAAGTGTCGACAACCAACCCCACAGCACATGCGAAAACAGTCCATGTAGGCTCCACAAGAAGAATACTTCTGGTTACATGACCCCCAACCTGCCACACATCCCCTTGGTAGATGTACATAATAGGCGTAACCATCCCCAAAGTTGTGAAGACACACTCTATGACAAGAAGATTTACTATTCTCTCCCTAGTTATCTGTGACTGGCGGAAGGAACCTTGGCGAAAGTGATACTCTTCCAAATTCCTGATCAATTCTTCAGTTCCGTTGACAAGTTGAAATACTTCTGCTTTACAAAAGATGTACGGGGATTGGTTTAGGAGAAAGCTGAATGGTGCTATAATCCAAAGGGAATGTAGAGCTACTCGGATGTAGTCTTTACCATTCTCTACATACTTTTTGATGTACAAAGGTAAAGAGAAAATTTGATAAATTACTAAGAAAAAGTAAAGAAGGATAATAACGAAATAGCAAAAGCGACGGATTGACGAGTGAGGTCTGAAAAATAGCTGGAAGTTGGACTCCAATTCGAGATGAAATGGGAAGGAACAGATTGACTGAAGGAAGGAGATGAAGGACTTAAGAAAGCCTTGCATTTCGTTAATTCTGTGTCGACCTAGCATTCTTTTAAACTATTGCAGAATGCGACTGTCGCAATATTAAAGCATTGATATCGAGATGCCACAATAACTTTTCTGTAGCTATGTTGTTCCAGGCACCAAGCTAACAATTAAGTCCACAGCATTCATAATTTATCACTTTTAATATAGACCCGTTTAATTGGCACCCGTCACACAAAAGCGGTCATGATGTAATAAATTGTAGCAATTAGTCATGAATAATTTATGATTTATAGAATTCGTCACGCATATAAAACGAAAAATGTTATAAAATTATTGGGTTCTGCAATGATGAAAACAAAAATGTTTTCTAGCAATTATATTTTTATAAAAGTAGCATAAAATTGCAATTTAAGTAAAATAAAATTTAATGCAGATATCACTAGTCACACTCTTATCCAAGCCCGAGTCTTAAATTAAGACTCTTAATATAAATTTTATTCGTTATACCGTGCTTTATGAATTTTCCAAAGATGAACAGATCGCTCGCCTTCCTTACAATATTTCTAGTTGGCTTGATACGTAAATTTAAAATTCATTTATCATTTTACTGTTAGCCAATTTTATAAAACCTTTCTTAAAAATCACAGCCAACGTTGTAAAGGGATCGAAATGTGATCATTTCTACGTATACGACTGTGGCTGCATCAAATATATGAGGTCTTACATGAGTGAAAGGTCATCCCAAAGCTTTTTAAGAGGTATAAGGGGCCATTCTGCAAGAAACGGACAGGGATTATCAGGAAGGAGTTCGGACTATTGGCCACATCCTCATCCGAGTACTCTCTGCGGTTATGGAAGGTGAGAGAGTCGCCTTTTTTAAAATCATAAGATCTAATTGGACTTAATTTTATAGAATGTGGGCATGCGGATGCTTTGACAAACTAGGAGAGTATGACTTTGAGACGTTCCCACACATGCGTCCAGAGTATGAAGGTATTTACCATGGACGATCAGCAACGAAACCTCGTTTCCTGAAGGGAAAGTCAATAGGAAAGTTTATAAATGCGATGAAAGCTCGCCAAAAACGTTTAGAGGGGTTGGGTAA
>JAHZMU010001792.1:0-36364 GCA_027743725.1 Rambutsinella grinnellia
TGTCGATTGACTTTCACACCAAGTTCAACCGCATTGGCAGCTCAGAACCAACCGGCAGTGAGACTTTCGATGCTTTCTTCAAAGGATTTCCTGTGCCCTTATGAAGATCATTGCTTTCACCTCTGTCCATGTTGCGAATTTTTGTGTGATTGCTTCCAGAGTTGTCCAGATTCATGTAAGTTACTAAATAATCATATTCATATTTACATTTCCCTTCAGTATATCATGACTGATCATAACCATTTGCATATTTTCCTTTTTTTATATTAATTTTGCGCATTTTCATTTTCACAGGCGAATGCTATCACGACACTGCTTGGTCAGTAAACATTGTCCAATGCTCCAACTCCAATTTCTCATCAGTCCCTGTCAAAATTCCTATGGACGCTACTGAAATTTTCCTTGACGGAAATCAAATGACTATCCTCAGCAGTCACACTTTTATCGGAAAGAAATATTTGAAAAATCTCTTCCTCAACAACTCCCAAATTGAAATAATCAAAAACAAGACATTCAACGGATTAAAAGCAAGTTTGGAAGTTCTCCACTTGGAAAGCAACCTCCTTCAGGAGATTCAAGGATATGAATTTGCAGATTTGGATAATTTGAAAGAGCTTTACTTGCAAAACAATTATATCCGATTTATCAATCAGAATGCATTCAACTCATTAAAGCTCAAAGTCTTAAGACTGGATGGAAATTTACTCGTGGACTTTAACGTGTGGGAGTTGACGAAAGCAAATCCTTACTTGAATAGCATAATGTTATCTGGCAACCCTTGGAATTGTGATTGCGAATTCCTCATCCCTTTCAAACGATGGGTTTCCTCATTAAAGAACACTATTATTGTTGATTTCGCACTAGCGAAATGCCAGCCCACAGTAGACGAGCAACAAGAGAATAATAACTCGTCCGTAATAAATTCTGGAGGAAGTACTATAACCAGTCAGACATCAATCAGCCAACTTTGTTCTTTCGGAGGTGGCTCCACGGCTTCTTTAGCCACTGACGGGGGTAATGCTAGCAACCAGGGGGTTATGAATAATCATATTTCAAACATGGGCGGGGCAACCCGCAGCAACTTATTGTCCGGCCCTTATCAACATGGCCATCTCGAGACACATCCTCATTCCGCAGGAAATTACCAGCCAGGTTTCCCACAAAATGAAATTGCAACAACAGGAGGAGGAGGGGGAAGACGATTTAATGCGGGTCAGACTAGTGGTGATGATGAAGATAGTGGAAATTCCACTTTTTTCACACTCCTCATCACATTCATTGCTGCTATTATTGTAGCAAGTCTAGCATTTATGACTGTACTAGTAGTAATAAGAAGGAGAGGGGGACACTCCGCACTGTCATCGAAATGGTTGAGGTGCTTTACGAAATGTGGAATTAATGATTCTTCCTCACTGCCAAAATGTTTGTCAGCTCCGGGAAACTCATCATCTCCTAATGAGTGTGGAGGTGTTGGCGGGGGTGGTGTAGGTAGCACAACTTCCCCCGATGTAGACCACTATTACTACGAACAAGAGAAACTTTTTGACGCGTATTTCATCTACAGTCAGAAAGATGAAGAGTTTGTCACGGAAAAGTTGACGGGTGAGTTGGAGCGAGGAGCTCAAGTCATAACTCAGCAACATTATTATCCTCCCGGAACAAAGAAACTTCGACTATGTCTTCATTACCGTGACTTATGTCTCGCCCCGGATAACCCATGGAGTGCGGAGATGATTCTAAGCGCTACTGATGCTAGCAAAAGAGTTGTGCTTGTGATCTCGAATAACTTTTTGAATGGAGAGTGGACCAATAACCACTTTAGAAGTTCTGTACTCTCCGCAATTCAGCAACATTATAGAAAGCTGATTGTCATTAAGGTGGGGCCCGTTAGTGATTCAAGCGTTAATAGTGTGTGTACCCTTATTGAGTCTGCTGTGGAACAGCAACAACGGCAGCAAGGTACAAATTCAGCACCAAAGCAGATTACATGTACCCCGTCGACAACACGACTGGAATGGGGTGATTCAAACTTTTGGCCAAAATTTAGAATTTTGCTTCCGTCTCCCCAACCAGTCCCTTCAACGGGTAATAATAATAGTAACAATAGCATTTCATCGTATGGCAGAACTTCTCAACTGCTCTACACCACCAATTTGAATCCGAATGGTTTGAACTTGAACAATAGAACATTATTACCTTACCAAATACCATTACTCCCTGGTCACCAACATTACCAACAAGATCCCTCTGCATTACAACAACAACATTTCATTACTTTGATGAACTGGACAGGTCAACATCAACAGCAAGGGATCCCATCCCTACCACTAGGCCATTCATCTTCTGTCCATCCTGTCCCATCCCATCTCACCCCCCAGCAGTTTGGCTATAGTAATGTTGACGGATTTCCTAACAATATTAATAATCAACAAACTGTTATGTTTAGTCAACAACAACCTTTGCATTTCTCATCGTCAAATAATATCCGTCAGCAGGGAAGAGACCGTCATCCCCATAATCCCGACCATTTACATCATATCCATACTTTGTCACACTTGTCAAATATGTACCACAGTGGCAAGAATGAGATGGAAGGGAATTATTCAAGTAGTGCTGTAAGCTCTGGGAACGAAGATCATGTTTATTCCACTCTCGACTCCCCTCTGGAGTCACCTTGCTCGGATTTAGGGCCGGGTCATGTTCAGGGACAGTTTGAGGGCGCAGTAATAAGTGGGGCTAGAGTTAACCGACATCACATTCAGAACTCTACAAGCTCAGGTATCTCCTCAGGTTCAGACGCTACTTCGGGGACAGGGGGTTGCCATCCTAATGGTGGCGGAGGAAATCCGGGAGGTCCGCCAATGTACTTTGTTTAAATTAATAAAGTGCACCTTTTCAATTAAAAATAGTCGAGGGGTTAATAGAATTTTCTTACTCTGAATTAGAGCGAATGTTAAAGACTGACTAGTTCTATAATCGTATGCAAATACGAATGTAAATTGATTATCGAAGATTGCCATTATCACCAATAATTAATTGCCTATTATTATCTGAATAAATTATTATGTAGTATGACTAGGCTGCGCATTAAAATGATTTTTAAACAAGACTTGACTAATCTAACACATCCGTTTGTGAGTAGGCTGCTATAAATAACTACTTGCACTATCGTATTGCTACCTGTTCCCTGACTCAATTACTTTGTATAGAAAAAATATATTCTCTCTTCTTTCCTTACTACCTTTTAAATGACAACGAAGCTAATAGTGTTAATAATTACAATTTGTACTATGTTTTGTGTATTATTAACTTGTATTTTTTACTAGTCAGTCGGAAATGTTACTTAAGTTATGTACCGCGCAGTTTGCAAAATGATTTGTGAATATATAAATTATACAAATAGGTTTGGAGCAAAAATAAATTGCCATCATGCTTGGATTTATACAGTGTATGTAGCTATAAATTGATAAATAAAATGGTAAAAATATAAAAATAATTATTTTCTATTCACTCATTAAATGTCTCAAGTAGGACATGAACATTATCGCAGCAATCATCTCGGTTTTAAAAACAATTACAAACTTCATAAAAGAAATTAATGGCTCATTTCAGAAATATAAAATAGGCATTTGGCATTCATTACTTGGTCACTTAAGCCCTTGAGATGAAGTTGTTTGGATAACAGGTGGATTGTCTGTGCGTGCGCTTTCTTCACTACCCAACGGGAAAACTAATATTTGTCTACACTTAAGAGATGTTCAAGAGGAGAAAACAAACAATGCTAATTTTTATTTAAAAACAATTCTAGAAAATGCTATATCACCCTAAATATTTACAAGCAGCTTATCTTGATATTTTTGTAGAAAAATGTAAACAACTTTTAGGGAGAGACGACAGCCCAATAAAACTCTTGACATTTGAATAATATTTCTACTCTGTTCATAAGAAGATTTTCAAATTTGTTACCTGAACTGGGTATCTTTTTCTCATCTAGTGTCCCTACATCATTATTTCAGCTAGAGAGAGCGGTGAAAAACTAGAGAAAAAGAGCAAAAAATGCTTCGCTGCAGCACAAGAAAACAACCCTATCCCTTTTTTTATTTGTATAAAATAGAAAATGAACTCGGAGCGAGCAAATTGTCGGCAGTAATTCTCCACCACCATCATTCAAGATGATCATAACGAGTTTATAAACGCTAAGGTCATCATTATATAACCGTAATAAATTTTTTCTCTCTAGCAAAGCTCATACCTATGTATCATCATCCTTTTTTGCTTTTTAGCTCTTTTTTCTTTTAACAAATGAGACGTGATGATACTTATTCATAGTAGAGAAATTTATATGGGATGAAGTGGAAGGAAGAGCTATTATATCCACATTACTCTACTCGCGCTCGAGTGTTGTGAAGAAAATGAATATTTCCAGGCACATCATTGCAATGCAATTTAGACTAGTATCATATCTCATTGTGCATTTGTTCAATTAAAGTAGGCAAAGTGGAACATTGATGATGATAAGGCGTAGATAAAAATAGGGAGAAAAACAAGATGCATGCAACATTTTCTTGAACAAGTGAGTATTTTGTCTCGACATTATTTGGACAAGGTAAAAGGCTAACGAGAGAGAACCCTCACCTTCGAAGGAGAAAAAAAGTTCTTCGTGGAAAATTGGATGGAGGCATCAATGGTGTGAACTTGAAATAGGTAGATACGTGCATCATTTTTATAGAATGGTTGAGGTAAAATGTCGTCGTGCCATGTACAATCATTATCGTCATTTACTTTGATGCAAAAGAGAGCAGGTTTCTTCGGGATGGATGGATCGGTTAGGAGAAAAGATGTTCTTGAAACAAGAACAAGGGAGGACTTTTTTAAGATGAGAGAAAAATGTTATAAAAAAGCGAGCTGGGCAAACGACAAGAATTGAGAGTCGTGCCGGAGTTTTTCAGAGAGAAACTGGAATGAGAGTAGAAAAATAGAACCGGGGAATGGGTTAGATGTTCGGATGCGAAGAATTCTTTTCGCACCACTTCTTATTAGTCGTTTCGTTCATCCCCTTCCCATTCATTTTCATTTTGACTTGGCGAAAATACCTATTTGCATATTTACCTACCTGGTATACGTTAACAAAATGGTAAAATGGCAATTATAAGGCTGAATTGGCTGTCGGTTCTTTTCTATTTTGACGCAATCGTTTTCACATCATAACGTAATGAGCAATGTTTCCAAAACGAGGGTTGTTGGCTCAATTATAGATGAAAACTTGCAATTATCAATGTATCGAGTGAATTTGTATGGAATGCACGAATCAAGTTTTAAATGCAAATCATTAAGTTTTTGTTAACTATTACGTATGTTCAAGTTTAATTTTCAAGTACAATTTTCAATTGGGAGATCCAAGATATTTTAAGCGGAATAAATGGGTGAGCACATTTTTGTTCTATTGCTCCAGGAATGAATGATGAATTACTCAACTGCATATTTTGGAGTATTTATTTTCAGTTATTCAAATCATTTTTCGAAGATGCTCAAGATTGTTTACTAAATAGACTATTGAGAGCTGAACGATTGTTTCGCCCCGAATAAATCGTCGGTCATCTCATTTAAAGCTCGTTTTTCATGAGTGATAATGATCATGATGAAGTTTTCAATAACATGTTATTTACTTATTGCATGTATAATGAAAAGAAAGGTTCCAGGTACCTAGCCATATTAGAATAAACAAGAAACGTTAAGTTATACGCAAAATTACAATTGTTTTTTCTGCTGCCCGCATGCATGAGCAACAAGAATGGACTGTCAGCAAAGGATAATGATAGTGGTGAAAATGAAATCTTTATAGCTACGCTGTAGGTTTTTCCAAAGGAGAAAGAATGTAAGATTAAGTGGGTGATGATTATCTGAAAAATACTCAATCCTAGGAGCTGCGTGGTTCTTTCTGCGCAAGCTAATTTTCATTTCGTTTTTAGAAAAAATTCAATTACGGTTAGTTAATGATGATATGTTGGTTTTCGTTGAGTGTTCATCGAAAAGTTGGTAGGCTCTGGTCCTTGTTTTTAGAACATGCGTGGAGTTGAGTTAGCTTGGAATAAATTGGACTGGAATTCATGAGCGGAAATCAGGGTAGCAATTATGCCATGTTATGCAAAACAGACATGGATTTAGATATCTTAACATTAGTTTTTAAAGTTGGTGGCACAACAGGCTTAAGAGTTCGAGTCCTCCCAATTAATGCTGACTTGCATGTCAGATTCAATAAAGTCGTTTTTGACCCAAGCTAAAAAATGAATCATTTCATTTAAAGATGAAAATTCGAATAGCTTTAAAAATGCGTCAGTAAAATCCGACATCTCACAAAGAATAACTTTGTACCTCGTTTAAAAATGAATTTCTCTTCTCGCAAAGAATAATGATTGAAACGTCTTGTTCCTTCTCCTTGTTAGATTCAAGCAAGGTCATAGGTTACACGTTGAACCTATTCATATTATTTTTCAAAGCCAGCTCTTATTGCTCACGCTTATGCAAGCAGGGTCATACCAGTCACCGTTTCATTTTAGACACAGCTTCTACTCTAGTCAAAACAAACTGAAATGTAACCCAGTAGATTACATATTTTATCTTTGATGAAATACTAGCTGTGAATGAATAAAAAAACTCGAAATGACGATAGCAATATTTTCCCTCAAACTCATCGTGATGATCGTGCTTAACTTGGATCATCGGTTAGAAAATCATGGGCAGTGAATCTACCATTGATTCGCCATCCCTATTATCCTTTTTTCAGAAATTACACCATTTTACTTCAAGGAGCATGCCCAACAAAATATATGATCATATCACACACATTAATCTCCAATCCCAATCACCAATTTTCTACTAGCTAAATACACACACAAGGAAACTCAATAATGTATATCGTGTGGGGATTGTGGTCTGTTTCCTCTATAGCTTTTTAACAAGCTTCCAATTCCCTAGAAAAAATATCTTAAAACAATAGTTTCTTCATTGCTACATGACTTTAGCATTATATCATCATCATCCAAGAGGATAATAAGTGGGGAGGTGAAGTTACCTGTGCTCAAAGTCTACCCTCTCCATCCACAACTTTTCAAAGTACAAACAAACCATCAACGAGAGAGAAGACAAGATAAATTCCTAATTTTTTTCTTGAGGTTAGCAATCATCAGGAGAGAGGGGAAAAAGCTGTCTCATTTTCAACCACAAAGTAAAAAGGCTCGTTGGTGATAATATTGATGATATGATACGTTAATGCTTAGACGCAATACCTTAAATTGTACTGGGTCCAGCTTGTAGTGGAGCAATTCAATCTGAAATTATGAAACAGTTGCCTTAAGAGAAAAACAGGAAAATGCTCAAGGCAAATATATAATTTGTATTTGAGGAAGAATCTAGATAAAACCACAGAAATACATGAAAAGCTAAGAAAACCGTGATCTCATTGAGGCTAGTGTGCATTATGTAGTTATAGATTTGCTCAATGTTTATTGTTAGATACAGAATTTGTCTAGTTTGGTGGCTTGATATGATCATGATGTTGATAAAGATGATTACAGTTGAGAAAATCGCATTGTTACTGTATCAATATCGACGATCAACGCACTTGTGGTTTTTCAATTGTGGTTTGAGGTGGAGGAAAGGTTGCTTGTTAGCAAAAATTACATCGTTGGGAGAGAGAGGGAGGAATGGGTGAAGTTGAGAGATTTCCAAAGTTAAAAACATATAGAATTAGAAAACCGCACGTCTTAAAAAACACATGACCATTTTAAAGCAAATATTTGCCTGAGAAAAGATCCAAGTTAATAATGCACCTTGTTAGTATTGTTCAAGTGGTCATTGTTGTTGCATGTGCTCTGGACTACTGTTTTTTTTGCTCATTATTTGTTTTACTTTTCCACAGGAAACAATCATCACAAGTCACTGGTCAAGTATACAAATAGGCTTTTGTCTACATGATTACTATATGATTACATAATGATTTGAGATGAAACAATCAAGTATGCATGCAACGAGAAATTAGTTTTTAACAAGAAATATGAGAAATTGCTAGGTTCTTGCTTCAATTATGGAGGTGACTGGAGTATGGCTAAGAAAAAAATACCAAACAAATTTTTCGTATGGATATTCTGGATGCAGAATAATGGTAATAAAATACTTGATTCGCTCTGTTTAATCGTTGAAATCCAATATTGTCCATCATTGTAAAAAGGGGAGGGATATTCTTGATTGTAGATTATCTAATCTCATTTGAGACGAAAACCACCAAAATGCAATTTATACTTGTAGAAAAATTTGAAACTGACAAAAGTAATGTTTCTTCAACAAAGATAATATGAATATTCACAAGTGTGCGTGCAAGATCCGACCATGATAATTTGATACTTTATCTCCAACGAAAACAAATTTTTGTAGAACAAATTGGGAAAGAAGTAGCTCAAGGCGTTGCTCTAAAGAATGGAAGTTGAAATGGAATGAAACTGACTAATGTTGATTCTGGTGATGAGATGATATGAAATGCAATCCATGGGAAAAAATTGCATCGTAACTCTTAATATTGCACAGGAACAAACTTGAGGTTAAGCCAAACAATGAACTATCTTGGCTTGTCAAGAGTGGAAAGCTAATTATGACAAAACTGTTTTTTTTTCTCTCAAACTCTTGCAACACAACAATGTTCATTTAATTGCATTTTCTGCAAGCAAAAAAAGCGTTCTTCAACTTGTCACTTTTTTCTCACAAGATATAAAAAAATTATGTGAGTATCACACCACAAAACTCAGAGATAAAAGGAGGCACACTCTCTATACACATGTATCATAATGCATAACCTTTGTCAGTCTTGTTTTTCGGGATATTATTGCCATATAATTTATATTTGCTAATTGAATGCGTAAGCATGAACTATCCACTTAATTAATTAAAGCAGTAATGTCCCCCATTCATTATAGTTCTCTGGCAATTAATAACAAACCGTTAAAAGTACGTTGTTGCGTTATGTTAAGTGCAAATGCAATTCATAATTTGCAAAAAACAAGATATTATTATTACCTCAAGAAAAACTCTGATTTACGATTCAACTTTTTCAACTTTATTGCTGTTTGGCTAAAGCTTGGTTTTCTAGTTTGATATTGCAGAAATATTTGCTTTGGTGCGGAATTATGTGTGCATAACATAAAATTTTAGATATTTGCTTTACCTAAATCCACCCCACCGCCTTTACCCTGCTCTACACACTTGAAAGACTGAAACTGAAACCTGTTGAGTGCTTTATTGTTAGCTGAACAAACTAACCCACCAAAGCGTTTTTACGATTCTATTGCCCATTAATTCAACATAATAACCAGAAAGAGTTTTATTTTATGAAGCATAGACGTACTTTATTATTACCTCTGAAGGAAGACATCGACACAATCACATGAACTTTTTAGCCTGAAGTGTCTTTAGAAACTTAAGTAAAGCATAAGGTTCCATGAAGTGTTTTTGCTCGTTATAGGCAAAAATCTATAGATGATTAGGTTATAGCATGTTGCTATTGTATAAACAAACCATTTTTTCAAACCCACAATAGCACACTATTATTTTCTACAATTACAAATACTTCTTCGTTTTTCCCATTGTGTAACCTTTTGCTTTTGCACAAAAAAAGTCTCACAGACAATTTTTATGTCTCCCCGTATCACATCACGTAGAAGCTCATAAAAAAGGTTTCACAGTCACTGTGAAAACTGTTCCCGTTCCCATCTCATCGTTGAAGGGATTGTTAAAGGATGTTGGATGTTTGGTGTGAGGCTCGGCTAAAATAAGGTATTTATGCGCCGCAAGCAAACGGCAAGTGCCAGACCCATCAACATATCAACCACACACCATCAAAAATGTGGCTGTGGAGTATACGCTTACGACAAGTTTTTCTTTTCTTCAAGACGAGCACAAGAGCATCAATAGGGAACAACAAAAGGATGAAAAAAGCTCCTTTATTTCCATTTCTCCGCGGAATATCTTATACCGGAGCTTTCATAGATAGCTGGCAGTCCGTCTTCTTGACTTGGCAGCATATCATCCACAACTTTAATATCGGTTGGCGTTTGAGTGACTTTGAAGAAGTTTTGATGATGTGAAAGTCGCTGTAGATAAATTCAATATTATGGTATGAAAGATTCTTTCATGGATAACGATATTTGCCAAATAAAGCTGACTTTTTTGCTGATTTTATATCGATTTTGTTTAGCCCAAAACATATATTTATTCAGGTTGTATTTTTGGTTATAAAATACTTAAAAAACTCGTACGTTGACCAGCAAATGGCTGTCGACGGTATTGTAAAAAGTACCCGGGCTGACACTCCCTGAAAGTAGCCTCGAAAGCCTTTAACCTGATAGACCGTTTTGATTGCGAGAAGCATTCCCCGGATCTGCGACTTACCAACAGTCTTGAGAGTATCCGCTTCCTGTGTATTTAGCAAGAACTGCAGCTCCCATGCCCCGCACAGGTCTGAAAATACCTTCATTCTTTATCATATTCCTCATAGTAGATATCATTGTTCGACCGCCTTCATCTCCAGGCATTGGACTAAGTTTTTGCATCCGTGTCTTCACAGAGTCTAAAGGAAACATACAGCAATGTTCCATTGTGCCGGCGAATGCTCCAGCAATCATATGAGTGAGAAGGCTTGGCGAGGGCAATGATTCATACTCATCATAGTCTGGATCTCCCGGTTGGCTCACCATCTTAAATGTCACACCAAGCTCAGATTTTACAAAAACGATTATTCCAAGTTGTAAAATTATGCAAAATGCTTACACTCAAAGTGCCAATGAACTACGCTAGAGAATAATTGTAGAGATTTTCTGTATTTCCAACTTCAAAAAGCAGAGAAAGCACCTCATTCATAGCATTGAACCGTTGCCATCTAATCCGCCACCTTCACTAAAATATTCCAAGGCACTCCTACATGGAAAATGTATGCAGATTCGCATACGTTATTCGTTGACTTGACATCTTATCGTTGTACAAGATGAGCTTCAAATGGGAGTGATAGACTTCAAATGTCGCTGTTATGTACATTCAAAACTGTTATGGTTGAGTATAGACATAAAAACCAGCTAGTTAATGCATACATATAGGCGATGTACAAGTTTGCAAGCAATTTTTGTAGAGAGAGATAAAAGGGAATTTAAAAGTGAAAACTAAATGGTGGGTTTTACTCCATTGGTCGTTTATGTTTAAGGGATAATATAAATACGGTGCGTGTGGCGCAAAGAGAGAAGAATGTCATAGTCATTTCTCCATATCTACTCATCTCAACTCACTTTCACAGTCAGTTAGTCCTTGTAAGGAGGTAGTTTGTATGATCCTTTATGATATTATCTGCAAAGCTATTGCCATCATCGTGAGAAATCGCATTTTGTACGCACATCGTCAGCGCGTGGTCCCCGGAAAGTGTGAAGATGAGAATTGAGTTGAGTTGAGAAAGACAAAAGTGGAATCTGCCAATTCTAAATTGAAGTCTTATCCACTCTGCAAAATCGAATTCCAATAAATGGATAATTGGGCACTTGCTAAAATGAAATTTTGCTAATGTTGCAATTCTCTTTTTTACAAGGTGTGTTTAATGTCACTTTCAAGCAAATCTAAAAAGTAGAACAGATGAACGTACTCTGTTTTTAAACCAAAAGTTTATTTACTTTCTTCTCTCGCCCCGTTTCTCTCCTAAACCTCTCCTTCAACTCTGTCAGCCAAGAGAAGACGAATGTTCTAAAATGTGTTAACGGCCTGAGTTGTTAGTAGTTGTCAAGTGTCAAGAAATGAGAGGAATCGTTGACTCACGAAAAAGAATTGTGGAGTTTGTCTCGCTGTGAGACAAATAAAGGTGGAATTGCTACACAATCGGGTATTAATGGAGTTGTACGCGTTTCGCGTTACATTTCATGTAAGAAGATATAATTGTTCATCACGTCTCACATGAAGCAGTTGATAGTTGAAGAATCTAAAGATATTCCGAGCCGAAACACTTTCATATAAGAACATATAGAAGATATCCAAAAAAGAGAAAAGCCAAGCCTTTTCTTATACGAACATGTTTTCTTCTTCACTTTATATGCCGAGCTTGAAAAAGAGTTGGGCCAGAGTTGTAAAATCTCTTCCGCCAAGAAGAGAAAACAAGAATAAGTGGAGAGGGCAAAAAAATTCTCAGAGTTAGCAGAAAAGCAATAAAACAACACTAGACAATCCAAATCAGTCAGACATCATTCAAACTGGTGGAAGCCAAGCAAGGCATGTCCCAGTTCATATATCTTCGAGATATTTTGTCATACAAGTGTGATTCTACTAATTATATAGTTATAGACTAGCTTAAGAGTTATGTATTGATGGGAATGTTGATATGAGAGAACGGAGGCGTTTTGAAAGATGGAAGATAGAATCAATTGGAGTAATGTTGGAGACTTTCATTATCCCTGTCAAAGAAAAAGACTTGAGATTGGATATTGGATACGGAATATAAAGCTGTTAACTTCTGGGGAGCGATATATTTTGGGAGAATGTAAAATTATGAGATTTCTTACGCTGATATTTAGTAAAATACCAGGTAAAAGTAAAAATTAGACTGTAATTTTCAACCAATTCATTCATTCAAGTCGGGAATTTTATAGTGACATGTGAGGGTTTACATACCTCCCGTAAAAGTGTTTAATTCAAGTAAGGAATTCTATCTATTGTTCCGATCTCATCATATCACTTCGTTTTAAAGCTTCACTTTGTCAGTCAAAAGGGTAAAGGTGGAAACAGCGAGAAGACAAGAGTGTTCCAACTGAAATCTGGGCTTATAGAATAGAAAGTTGAATACTTTATATTCGTATATGATGTCAAAAAAGTGTTTACCACACACAATAAGTCAGCTAAAGAAGAGGCACATTTTACTTTCATCCTTACCTTACCCATGTGTGTTCTACTTAATATTCATTTTGGAAAAGTTCTTATCAGAAATCTTGGTGTGACGGAGATTGTTAAAATATTTTTAAGTCTACATTTTGAACGCTGTTCTACAACTAGATATGCAGCTGATTTCATAACTTCAATTTCTTTTTAATAGCAAGTTTTTCTTGAATTTAGAGTATTGTTCCAGTTTAAATTAGTTTGGTATTTTAGAGCTGCTCTAAAATTGATAGAATGGGGAAATTTTACTAGCTAAATACCAGTTTTGCTCTTTTGCTAGCTTCTTTCAGTAATTTGATAAATTGAAAACTAACCTAAAAATCACAGTGTTCACCAAAAGCTCAATCCTATTTTTTCTCACTTAAACAAAAAATAAAAGTTTATTACACTTTTCCTTCCTATTCACTACTGGTATGCGTGAAATACGCATTTTACAAGAGAAAAGAAATCTGCGACCCGACCCGCCTCTTGACTTTTATTAGATTTTAAAGAGACCCATTGAAATTTATTTATGAAAGAAATCCTCTTGATTAACCCATTCAACCGTTTTGCATGCATTGCATACTTTCCCATTCCCCTCATCTATTCATTCGCATTCATTTCCTTTGTTCCAAGTTTCCAATGTAGTGCTTATGCTCGTGTATAAAGTCTATAGCATATTACAACTGAATAGTCTTCAGTGCTATCATAGCTCCTTAAACGTCCCTTCTTAGGAAGTTATCCATCTGCAGCCTTTTTGCATGTGCAAGGTTTGGAGAGCCAGACGAAGAATGCCAAAGTTCCGCCAGAGCGGCGGTGCGGTCTCTTCGAGTATTTTTATAGCATGGTAAAACCGTGTGAATTTTCCTCACGTGTGTAAATATTCTGAACGACGTCGAAGTTTCTTCATTCAATTGCATGTAGTTGGGTACCCGTAGGCCTGTCAGCGACATCTATATGTAACTGGCCAGTCTACGCCAGCCAAACTCAGTATCTGCAACGCTTGTATTACTTACCCATTATATACTCTGGTGCTATCTTTGCAGTCATTATCATTAGCTCTATTTTCGTTTTCGTAATTAGCAATGCATCTATAAAATCCAACATCGAAAAGGAAAACATACCTGCTTATATGTATTACGGCGGATAGTACAAATCAATAACAAACGACGTTCTAAAGACAATATATTTTCTAAAATAACTAAAATTAAATTCCAAACGACTAAAAAATATTTAAGCTCAATTATTTGAGGAATCAACCCGATGATGTAACAAGCATATTCATTTAGACATTCCGTGCGTGTAGAAAATGAGAAGAAAGGTGGCTGACGGAGGAACCCAGTCTGAAAGGGGAGCCGGATAGTTAACTCGTATTAAACTAGAGCTCTTGTACCGTAATATTTGTTTAAGATGTTGGTTTAAGATTGTAGTTTAGTCGATCCGACAGTCGGTAGTTAGTAGTCAGCAGGTTTTCGGCTTTTCATCTGTTTAGCTGGAAGGGGCTCGTTCCTCACATGAAGCCTTCAGCTATTACTTGCATTTTACTCGGAAAATTCATCATCTCATCAACAGTTTGTTTGTTGATCTATTCCAGCGATAGCGATTTAATAGCTGGTTTGGACTTGAAGAAAGGAATAAAACGAAGCGGATGACTTGGCTTAAGGAAGATCAACCTTGTTAAGAGGAGAGTCATCTGAAATATAATTTTGGTAAATGAGTAGGCAAAGCTGCATGTAATATCATTAAAACAATAATTTCTTGTTGGATTTATAATGGATTATTGGATATGAGATTGAAGCTCAACCACAAACTCTATTTCTAATCTAATAACCTAAAGCGATTTAAATTAACAACTGCTCACGATATGTATTCTGGGTGCATTTGGGTCATCCTGTCTTGACCCAATCTGCTCATCCGACAATAACTCATTATTCGTTATTGTTATTATTAAACAATTTTTGTTTGTTCAAGAAGGACGTAATAGAGGAAGGCAGTGTTTTAGGCTTTGGCTCCGAGGTGAGGAAATATTTCTGTCGGTGTTCTTTGAAGATGAACTTGTAGATGAGAAAGGTGCTCCTTTTGGTTGATGCTAAAACGTTAAAGCTCACTCAGGTATTGGTTCTGAATTGCCTTTGGAATTCTGAGCAGTAATTATCTCGTTGAGTCCTGAAAATATTGGAGTGCATATGTCATACTTTAGGTAGGTAAAATAAAGTGGATATGGCGGTTATTTAAGTTGGATAAATACTATTCATCTCAAATAAACAAATAATGACATACATATTTATAGCCTAATTGATGTCGCAGTGCCAAAATCCAAATCATTAGCACAGTTTTACTTAAATGAAAATAAACAAATGTACATGCTTTACATGAAACTATATTCAGCTTTCCAGCAGAAAATGCACTTAAATTAGCTCATAATGCATAGCACTTACCATAATGGATATATAATTAGATATACAAAACAAGCTAATTAACTCTGATTGCAACTAGAGATAGTATGTTGTGAGTTATTTAAAGTCATTGTAATGCACTTTAACAATGGGCTATTCCCAAAATAGCGCAGACATAATCACTCTGAAAGTAGCAAGTGTGAGAAGTGACGTAGTTAATTTGACTGCAGAATTTGTAGTGGTGAAAATTATTGCTGTTACTAATATTAAATTGTTTTGATTGAGACAATATGCAGCGTTACGTAAACTTCTCATTTATTAGTTTAGTTATTTTAATTTATCTCAAGAAGACTATAACGGCAATGCCAATTGAACAAAATTCACCTCAAAGTGGTCCTACACCACAGCCTTTCCGAGTTATCACAGTGGCAGTTCCAGACTTCGAGCTGGGCCAGAAATTGGCAAGGTATAAATTAAAATATTAGAAAAGTATTAGTTTAAAATATGTACTAACTAATTTTTAAAATTTTCTAGAGGTTTAGTGATTGAAGGATTAGCGGCAACTGTTAACATCTTTCCATCAAGCTCAACAATGTAAAATCTAAAATACTTATCACTTTTCACTATTTGTATTTATATTTTAGGTGAAATGTGGATTAATTTCATTCTTTCAGATATATATGGGATGGAAAATTGAGTGAAAAAGCTGAAAGTGTTTTAGTGAGTTGAGTTACCTTATCTAATATTTTATAGCCGACGGAATGAAGACAATGACTCATATTTCCATTTCAGTTTATTTACACACACGTGTCACAATATGACCTGATTGAGAAGTATATTCGGTAAGACACAACCAGTTATAGTTCAAAGCAGTTTTTAAATACTTATTGTACTTTCTTCACAGAAACAATCACGTGTATATTGAACCTGGAGTTGTGCAACTTCCAGTAAGTGGTAAATTTTATACTACATATTTTTAACGCTTTATTATAAATGATCATTAAAATTGCAGATAATTGGTGGAAGTGCGAGCTTTCTCCAATGGCTGCAAAACCAGTCGACTGGTAAAACAATGAAGGGATTATCAAGCTAAACTAACGCTTAAAAATTGTATTTTACGAACTAAATAAATGATTAATAATATTTTGTATGATAAATGGAAATAATTTTCAAACGAGTGATATAAATTCTTTTTAGTATGAATTACATAAACAACCATCATAGTCATCATCATACCGTAGAATCGAATCAATTCAATCGATATTCATGCTCATGTTGCCTTTGTTTCCGGGCAAGCTAATTTATGTTGCACGGGTTTTATGATAACCTAAAATATTTTTTTTTAAATAATTGCTTATGCAACCAATTACTAATGTCGCGATTAAAATATTTTCTAAAAATCCAATTGGACCGGAAACGTTTCAATTTTCCATCTTACTGAAAGTGCTCACTAGTCACAAACTCAATTTCCCGAACTGAGTGCAATCATTCACATTGACTTACCTGATTAATAACTAGTAGTACTTTGTCTTCCAATTTCTGCGGACTTCTGATAACCCAAACCTTCAAAAATGGGTACTTAATTCAATAATTACAGTAAATTAATTTTAAGTTTTGTTGTGGAATAGTCCGTCTTGATTCATTTTAATTGACTTGTTCCACAGGAAAATGCGTTTGTCCACCTGGATTTAAGCCGGCGGGTAAGGGCGGACCGTCGCGCAAGGGTCATCCCGCCAATATGTTCATTCTATTCTTTCTGGACACATGGAAGGTTAGCTTCAATTATTCCAATGATTTTTCTTATAATATCTAATAAGATAAGATATCTTAAGATAAGTGGACACTCTTTTCATTCTTGTATTATAGAAGGAAGGAGGGAACATGTACAAGAAAGCGGCCGAGTGTGGCAAACGGTGGTGGAAGTTGTCGGATGCTGAGAAGCAAAAGTACAAACGAACAGTATTGCGCCAAATGCAAGAACTGCAAGAGCTGCAAACTCGGTGGAGGAAAGTCCGGTGGTGGTAAATCCGGTGGTGGTGGCAAGTCAGGAGGAAAGAGTGCAGCCGGTGGCAAATCTGGAGGTGGAAAGAGTGGAGGCGGTGGCAAATCTAAAGGAAAGAGTGGAGGTGGCAAGTCTGGTGGAGGATCCGGTGGTGCAACCTGCTAATTCAACCCCTCTCGATTTCTGGAATTGGATCTCTTATCGTACAAAATTGTGAATCTGACCATTATAATATTTGTGATCTGTCAGGAGAAAAATAATGCTTTGAACTGATAATACAATTAGTCATGACTCATACAAGAGTTTCTAGTTGTAGTTACTTGTATAGTACGTATAGTTTAGTATTTACATACATTATCTCACTGCAAGCTACAAAATTAATACTCAATTCATTCAAATTATAGAATAACTCACTCCTAAAACCATTCCATTTCCCTGATCTGAAAGCAAATGAGCACAACCACTTAAGTAAACCTACAATTCAATCGAGACATCGAAAGTTCTTCTGAAATAAAAATTCAATCCATCAATCTACTGTTTATTTTCCAAATGTTACGTGCTCGTCAATTTGAAAAACAATTGGGATTAGTCCGTTCATCATCATCCTCTTTGGGTACTTTAATCAGCCATTTATTTCCCCAAAACTAGCAATTTCAACTCCATTTTTGAGTCATGCAGGCAGCGATCATACTTAAAAAAGAATGAATCCCTCTTGGGTCACTCCTTCCTTGTTTACTCAGGAAAATGGTGATTTTTTATCAGAAACTTTGAGAGAATGATACACTCCACACATTTTCCGAGTAAACGAGGTAGAGAGCAAGTTAATTGTAATCATCCTAGTGGATATATGACGTCTGTCTGCTTACTCAGACGTCTCTGATAACACAAGTACAGCTTGAATCCCTTCCCCTTCTAAAACAATCCGTTTTATGAAATGATTAACCAGAAAAACGAGGCAAAGAAATGGGATATTACACACATAATCATCATACAGGTAGGTAATAAGGTAATCATCCTTTTCTTAAAAAGAAAGTCATTCACAAGCTTGTTTGGATTAGACTGTCCATAGCAAAACCTTATCAAAACCATTCTAAAAACATGTATTTATCAAGACCTAATCAAAACCTTACCAAGAAATTATATAAATTGATGAAAACTCATTTATTTCGACTTTATAAGGTATGAATGCGCATACAATCGATTCGAAAGGCATAACAGAAATATATTAAAGCGTTAAATGTAGTTATATAACATTTATGTGATATTATTATTCAAAACGTAAAAATCACGGCTCGCCAACTGAGAGAGCAATTTTTATCCAATAGCAAAAATTCACATAATTGCATAAAATTACAGAAATATCTCAGCAAACATATCGAAACAACATTTGCGTGTGTTTTACAGCTGATTTTGCAATATTTAAAATTACTTTTTAATACACAAATTGCCATGTAATGTGCTAAAAAGTCTTGATATGGTTTTGATATGGTCTTGATAACAGATTGTTCAAAAAGTCTTGATTAACACTATCAAAACCAGTATTGAAATGGACAGTCTAGTTTGGATAACGTCGACAGCTTATTACTTGTCAGTTGAGGTCTGAGTCCTGGCATAATGTGCTTCCCTCCTTACCAATCCTGTCATTTTTATTCCTTGTTTCAAACCTCGTAAAATATACGGGATGAGGATGAACCAATAATCATAATGATGGGATAAGTAGTAGTGGGATAATATGGCTTTGGCATTTTTATTTTAGCAATTTTTATCCCATTTTTGTTTGTTTGCTTTGTGCATGAAAAATACCTTGAAATGATGTGGGACTGTTTCATTGCACGAAACTACTTTGTCAGGAAAAAATGAATAGTTTCTTCCTTACATTACTAAAATACTACCACCCAAATAGTAAAATGTGTCTGCCGACCGAAGGAGGGTGATAGTTGGATTGGATAGCAAGGAATCCAAGAACATTTCGCTCTTTTTAGTGGCTATTTATTATATTTACATATCCAGAACAAGAAGAGAGCTAATGTATTAGTAAATTAAGCAATTATAGAATCAATGCAGAAATTAAATTCTAAACTTAAAAGAATCTTTATCTTCCGCTTAAAATATCACGCATTCTAAACTATTTCCTCTTTTACCTTTTAAGTCACTCATTAATTTGTTAATTAATTGTAAATATATACTTTCTAAAATTATCCTGCTAAACGGATAAATAAGACCAACTGCATAGCCCAAATGTTACTAAACACATGTAACATTCATTCTCACCACTTTTACAGATGCAAACCTTTCCCATTACGAAGAGACCACCTTGGCATCATCTCTAGGATAAAAACACTCATGACCAATTATACTCAAAGTTGAAATCTTTGAGAGAGCTGAAGAAAATATGATACATTCTAACCACCAAACAACCACAACTGCCCCGTCAAATTCTCTCCTATCAAGCGTAAATTCCATTGTGAATTTACACAATTATGAATTTACCTAATGGATATAATGACTACAAAGTAAGCGATCATCAAGGCAAATAGTCGCTTTATATTAAGCAAGCGTCATTATAATATATTACATAAGTATAAGTATATTAATAATTTATTGACCAAAACCAGCCATTATTTGTATCATACGGACAGGCAGAGAGAGAAAAGAATGAGTTAGTGATAAGCAAGTGGGGAGAAATGTATGAAACTGAGCAACTTTGAGTCAACTGCAAGAAATCTCTTTGAGGAAGACCACGACCAAGATAAAACAGTTTCAAAAAAACAAGCCGAATCTTAAAAAGATAGTAAACCTATTAGGTCCATTACATTTAGTTTACCACCAAAGGTTACACGGCCGGGGACATTCATCTTTACTTCTAGTTACTATCATTATAGCCATCGTCAAAAAACTATTGGGATGATCTCTCATATCCCACAGGATGACCCCAGCAGATCCACGGCTTTAAAAATCTCTTTTTATTATGCACATAAAATGTGTGCATGGTATACCCACTCACTTAAGATTTCTGGGAGAGATTGCATTTATTAAATTTGTAAATGGGTGTTAATGCACTAATGGTCTTTTGAGTTGGAAGAAATAATGACCACGACTTCCATTGTTTACTTGATCTTTGTTTGCTCTGGGGCAGAAGGAACGGCGGAGATATATTTCATTCAACAATGTGCATGGACACGAGATGTCAAGTGCTAGCAGGTTGGGTCCGAGGATAAACAGGAATTCGTGCTTCCATTAGTCATCAATGGATAAGTAGATGAAAAATTCGCGAATTCTCTTCAGCCACGTCACTTATGCTTGTGGTCTACAATTACCTGAAATAATTTGGAGGAAGGAATAGATAAGAAAACAATGCGTACTTAAAAGCTTTCAAACAAATCATCATTACTGGAAATAAAAGGCTTTGGAGAAATATTTAATGAGTGCTCGCAAATTATTATTTAAATTGAACTATTCCTCCCAATTCTGGATATCTAAGTTCGAGATTGGATCAACAATAAAATTTTTAAATTGTTTCCAAAAACGTGATTTCAAAATTCAATTGTCCGGTATAAGCAAACTAATAAATCTGTGATTGAATGAAGCTGAAAGAGACCTTTCAACAAGCCAATATTAATTTACTAAAGTCTAGAAACTTAATGTTTGTTTTTATTACATTACGATTATAATTTTGAAATATTTATGCCATATTTTCCACTCATTTAGGTACTCTAATTGCATCACTAGCTATTTGCTAAAATCACTCCATAATTTGCAGATCATGATCTTGACAATTTAGATAATAGCATAGGCTCTTCTCGTGCATAGCTACAAGAAATTAGATGCGATGGGTTGATAAATCTCTTTTAATGTGTTTACTTTGCAAATTAGCCAGAACGAATCAACAAAGTGTATTCCTCGTCATGTCCCTCGCAAGAGGCTTGTACAACAGGTGCAGCGGCCAGAAAGCGTTTCTTCAGCAAATCCTGATCCGACCTTTTTGTGCGTGTTATGCAAATTTTTAAATTAATTAGCTGCTAATTGGCACTATAAAAATATTTTTGAGATGTGCATTCCATCCTAAATTGCAAAAATGCATGCACACACAATCATTATTAAATATGCAAAATAATTTCAAGCTATTAATGAAATAGTTTATTGCAAAAAAAGCAAATTAATATTAATGCCACACTAATAATTAAATAAATCAAAGTAAAAGCATCTGCATAATCTGCATGAAATCAGGATAACAATAAAATTATAGGAGAATGCAGAAACGTTACTTGAAGTAACTTCTACCTTTTTCTCACTTACATAATACGTTCAGGGATTAATGACCTATTTCTCAATTCTGCAGGGAAGAGAAAATTATTCATATTTAAATTCTCTCCTTCTACAATGCAGCCGGTAACAGCTCCCAAACTAATTTCATGGTGTAATCATCTACGCTACTTCAGCAGTTACTTTCTGCTGTTCACAGTTTTTATTCAGGGAGTATACAAATGTCCTTGTAATTTAGCCATAAACAAGCGGAGAACATTTTCCAAAGCTAATTTTTACATGTCACAAAGAGGAGCAAACTGTGAGCAGTCGCAGTCCACACAGAGTCGCCCTGTAAAATATTATTATTGCTGAAGAATCATCAACCTCGGAGAGAAAACATAGAGCAATATTCAGTCCAGATGCTGTTCTCTTCTAAAAACTCATGCAGTTTTAATTTCACAGGTACTCACTTTCGTATTATGATAGTTCTCCATTTTTTCTCCCGCTGACTTGTAATGAAAGCTGGTGGAAAAATATTATAAAAAACAATGATAATTTTTAGGCAAGGCATGTACACATCTACCCACCTATATTAAGCCCAGCTGTCCATCTCTATTAAAAGTGTATCCAGTTTTTACGGAAAGCTTTTTCATAATTCATTTGTACAAGGAGAAGCATAAGAAGCATAACTATATTGATTGTAATTGGCACAGCAGTGGGGGTTTTGTCTTTTTTACTACTTTTCACTGATAGGTTGGTGTTGCCAATGCTCACCTGCCCGTGTGAAAAAATACGAAGTTGCTCATTTCACTGCACTAAATCCGAGACAAGTCTATTTTTGTAAAAAGCTTGGATCCAGCTCATGTTAATTATTAAGCCATGTCTAAATGGTTGGATGCGCCTTCCAATTAAAGTGCAGAGTACTCAAAAATATATAAAGTTTTTGCATTTTTTAAAACAAATCTTGAACACACGCTAGTCCATAGACAGCAACATCCAGCGTATAATTTTTCACTGGTCAAGCAAGTGAAGTGATTGCTTTTCTGTGTTCCACACCTTCATTAATAAAGTAGCTGAGTGGGGAAACCTGGAGGAAAAAATTGCTTCATTTTTATATATCACCAACTAGTGCTCCTCAGGAAGTCTAGGCCTGAGGATGGGAATGCATTCACATGAGATTTCTCCACTTTGGTTTGTGCTCCTAAGTTTCTTCGCACTGCAGTGCATGGCTAATGTAGATTGTGAAAAATTGTTGCTCCGGTGGTATGATATGATATATGGGCGGCATGGGCATTAACTTGATAAATGAACTGACTTATCCAGTTTCCTTTTTACTTGAAATATTTAAATAATACTGGGATAAATATCAGCCAAGTGAGGTAATAACTAAGGTATGTATCTAGTCGTACATGTAATGCTCATCTTGCTATTTGTAGTAAAGTTGTTTATTTATTGAACAAACTCCAAAGCCATAATTTCACCTTGCAAAATCTGTCCTGGCAAAAGCTATAACATTTTGTTTTCAAATGGAAATTAACCGAAACTGCTATCCTGGTCATTCCTAAAATACTAAGCGTGGCCAGTGTCAATGAGCAATTTTTAATGAAACTCAATTATTAGTATTAAGCAGAGAGCATAGCATTTAGTCTCCAACACACTTTCCCCTCTTCAGTACTTGCTGGAGCCATATTGGCTAACAATAACAAGCTTTATGTTCGTATAATGATGACAATGTAGCTCACATAAAAATCAGAAAAAACCAACTATTGCCAATAGTTAAATTTAACAAGTTCCTTGTACTCTACTGAGATTTACGATCATCCACGAGATTCTTTTGAAACGAAATATTTCCTAGATCATTACGCTCATAAACTGAACTTAAAACACTCAACTGGGGAAAGGAAGCTGGAGAATGAACCTCATTATTATCCTCATGAAACAATATTCCTTCTTCAAACCACTTCATATTTTTCTTGGCTCGTTTGGCACCACGAAATAAGGAAGTCAGTAAAAAATCATGTACATATTGTAAAACTGCAGCCAAATCAGTTTTTTTCTACAATTTGCAGTAAAACACATAATAAGTGTAAAATGGTATATGTATAAGCGATTTCGTATTACTTCATAATGACCATATAATACAGCACATTGCACGCTCTATCAAAGCAAAATTAATGGTCTCTGCTGAAAAATACTATTTTATTTGCCTAACCCTTAGCCATTTCTTTTCATTTTAACAGATTATCATTCATTTCTTCCTTGCATGCATGTAAAGATGATAAAGTAGTTGTGAATAAATATGTAGTTTAGTGGCAAGAGTACTACCATCAGCCCCATGAATAAATGAACTGATGAAATGAAAATGAAAAGAATAATTTAGCACTGAGACTTACATGCGAAATGGGCTTTTCTTTCACAGTTTTATTCATGCACATTACTCTTTTCCTCATAAAAAAAGTGCGTGTGGAGATAAGTTTTTAGAGAGCCGTAAGGAAGAAACGGGCGAAATAAATATGCGTTTATTATCAACTTCACCACCTGAAAAGGTAGGGGAAAATTCCTGAGGAAAAGCAATTCTTCAGGGTATACATGAGTGTTATATGCAGATTCTTTTCTACTATGAGTTATGTAGTAATAAGTTACATGGGCATTTTTTGCATGATCATAATGGTATAGCCCACGCTTAATATTAGTATTTGATTTAGGAAATGAGTTGAAATATGGTGGTGGTGTTGTACTATTATTTTCTCTACTATTTTTCATATAATCGCACCGAGTTCGGTGTCTTGAGAGAAAATCTGACTGCCTTATGGTTCCATACTATTTATGATGAAGACAATCAGCTTTATAAATTAAAGCAGTCAGTTCACTTGTCTTTTCATCGGCTTTAATTTACTTTTCACTTTTAAATTGCTCCTCTGGTTGTGCCTCTAGAGAATTAGTTATTCCATCATGAGAATGATGACACTGTCCGCCCTCCACATTCGTGACTGTTTTGCCACAAGTCTTAAATGAAAGGATTCCTGCAACCGAGCAATTCCATCTTATTAGGGAAATTATTAGGAAACAAGTAAATGATACGTTGGCTTTTTTCAGACAAGCTAGATAGTAATTATTCTCTTAACTTAAGGTTAGTGGGTGGTAGTCATTAGATTTTGATAGGGGAACTGGAATGCTTGCAATTCCTTTAAGAAATACCACAATTGACTATTTGAACTCTGATTTTTCAACTGCGGGAAATTGAGAATCATCAAATTAATTCAGAATGCTCCTGCAACTCTATGCTGATGATTACATCTAGTTTTGAAAGTGATAGGTTCACATAAATATGAATGAAGGAGGTAGAAAAAACTCCTTTCCACGAAAAGAACGAGCGTAAAACCAAATAAGGATATTTCTCTGATGATATAGTCAACACACAAGTTGAGGATGGGTGGATTAAACTCATAATTTACTTGTAAATGTTAGCAATTCTATTAGAACGATGAGGAGCGAGGAGGGATAACAATTGTTGAATAAATAAGCGCTTTATTATTATGATTATTTTTTTAACTTTATCTATACCCACTTATTGTACGTAGTACAAGTGTATGCATATGTCCCTGTCATAGCTGCTATTACACCATCAACATTCCTCTCTAGTCGGGGCAAGAAGTTTGAAGACAATTTCCACCTAAGACATTGATTATTTTAACTGCAAAAATATGAAAACTTAGAAAAGAAAACCAACAAGAGTGGCAGCCCTTTACCTCCCAGAGCAATTTAAGCCTTTACAGGATTTTACCAATTAAATGAACAAAATATGCTAAAGAAGCTAAGTCAACAGTAGAAAGGTAAGAATAGACTGGAGGAGTTCTCCGTTCTCCTCCTCTCTTAAGGATGAGTAGTGTAATCATAATCAGCAAGAGGGGATACATTAGAATTACTCTTTTGTCTGCTGCTGAGTTCAAAAGTAGCCCCCCTGGAATTTTAAAACTGACTGTTGTCCTTTCATTTTCTCTTGTGCTGTAGTGGCAATGTCTACTTTTAAAAGTTGAGTCGGAGTAAATTTTTATGTTATTTACGTTTGGGATGTTTTGATGGGAAAAGTAGAAAGGAAGACATAGACAATTTCTTACAAACATCAGCTGAAAATGAAGGCGGAGATTAGCATTTGAGAATCCTTTGGAAGGAGCAAGAAGATTTTTTAGTCTCATTTGTATTCATAATTTCAATTACGTTTTTAATCGTCCCCTCTTCTCTCCTTTTGATGATTGTTATCGTTGGAGGATAAAGCTGAAAAAGTTTGGGTAGAAAAAGTAGAGAAAATTAGTCGAGATGAATTCTTTTAGGCAAAAGCGTATAAATTTTCTGTTAGAAATGCAGTCTTTTATGCAGTTTTTTATGAAATTAGGGAAAAAGTGGGGAGAGAAAGGAGGAAGTGGATGAATGGGAGGGGACGACGTTCAAAAATGTTACTCCAAGGATTTAAAAAATAATAACTAGTCTTTGGTGAATTCAAAAGAAATAGTTTAAGTGACAATGAACGAGTTTAATTAAATTGAATTTTAACATCGTACCATTCTCTTCTATTACATATCTATTTAGTTTTTTGTTAGAAATGTAATATTTGAAAGGTACATTGGCTTGTTATTTGATGATGTGTGATGTGGCATGAGGAGGAGAACAGTTGCGGTGTTCCACCCACTACAGGTATGAACACGACTACTCCTTAACTGTCCAAAAAAGTGTCAATAAATCATCATCACATATTCAAATTAACAGTAATAGTTGTGCCGCAAATGCAATGGGACAAGTTACACCCTACTTAGATAAGATAAAAGTAGGATTCTCTTTCTCCAAGCACAGCTGAAGCTTCAGCAAGACTGAAAATGTGTTGAAAAAGTTGAAAATAAATTAGATATCCTGTAACAAGGCGTAAACGGTGGTCAGCAAATTCATTGTAGATAATTCATGCATTTTTTATTACCATTCATTTTTCATTTTACCGTTTCCCCACTGACAGTAAAAAGTCTAATTTGAATTTTATTGATCTCGGGTTTCATCCCAAAAATTAATTGTGTTCATTATAAAGTTTTGATCAAACAAACAAAATTGCAATTATTTTACGATTAGTTGAACTAATAATTTTAAACTTTATAAAAGTTATGTCAGTTTTCCCAGTTGGTTTGTAGTGACGGACGTTGTTAGTGAAGTAGCTTGGTGAGCATTGCGGTAAACCTTCAACCAATTCATTCCGCTTTTTATATTTGACAGATTATTTGAGCTTTTGCGGCTTAACCACACTAACCCATTCCGCAACTGTCAAAAAGTGACTAAGCGACTTATGTCCTGCCTGCTTGATTATTACAATGAGAGAAAGAGTTGATCCGATTAACTCATAGGGATTCATTCACCTGAAGACTCTGACCTAACAAAAGCATATTGGGTGGCAAGTAGCAAGGCAAGTGGATTGGTTCCGTATTACTTTCTTCTGACTGACAATGAAAGCGGCAGAATTTATTCCCTTATTATTTCAACTTCTGGTTGACTTTTAGTAAACCTTCACCGTTATCTCTTACCCAAGTAGTGGAGTAAAACGTGTGTAAGGTGGTGTCATGCAAAAATGCACACAAAAAGTGGTTTGCTTTTCTACTTCCCCTTCTCATAATAATAATACGGTTCTCATAATTAGAGAAGTGTATAGCTTTTAAGATTTATTAATGAAAATGTAGCAACTCCATTTCTTTCTGTAGAGAATTACACACAGCAGGTTGCGCTTTTATTAGTTGATTCAGAAATGAAATGGTATGATAGTGATGATAAATATTTATTTCAGTTTATGAGACAATAACTTTCAAAGGCCAGATGAAATGTTTACAAAGTCCTCTCAAATCTAGAATTAGTTCGGCGAAACAAATAGTTGAGGGTGGCGGCTTTGTGACTTTTGAAGTGTTGACAGACATGTGGCTCATCCTACTTTAAGCTGTCACGTGTATATGCAGCTGGGCAAAAGTTATAAATTTACTTCAAAATACTATTTTTCCTATTTTTTCTGATGGGATAGGATTTGAACATAATTCTTTCTGCATTTCCTGGGAAGAAAATGTATCTGCTCTGTTACAAATGCACGGAGTACAGATAATGCCGTTCAACGGCGTAAGGATTAACCTTGTTGTTTCTCAAATTTTCGACTACTATTCAACTTTTCCATAATATAATTCATGCGAACAACTTTGACTTTTCCATAAACAATAAAATTCATACAATATAATTTTCCCTGGAACGGATTAACTGGGTTAAGCTTTTCGTTTCATTTTGATCTTTATTGTTTTTGAATGAATCCAATTCCAATTCTCACCTTGTTTTCAACGTCAAAAGAAACTCCAAATTCTCCTTGCAGCGCAGCTATGCTCATCCTAATGAGAATCCTCTGCTAACTTTCACATGCCTTACAAGCACAATTTCTTGCTACTCCTAACCCCTTTCTCGAATTTCTTTCCATTCAACTTCCATTGTGTAAACGCTTGACAAAAGCGATATAAGAGGAGCTCTTTCCAACAAACTCTTGCCATTCCATGCAAAATCCATTTCTCTTGACATTTGAATTGCGCTTCTAGCATTCAATTTCACTTTGAAATGAAGGAGGCACAGACTGAAACTATCTCGTCTATAAAAATGACTAGATGAATAGAACGATGACAAGAGCTCTCACCGCCAACAGTATGACGCGTAGAATGTTTTTCTTGAATTTGCTCTTAAACATGGCGGATGATATCATATAGAACCCGAATCATTTTGTATAAATAAAATCCCTTGCACCCAAGAACGAGACAAGTGGCAGGTGAAGTATAGATACTAACAAGTTACTTGTAGCAATTGAAAATACAGCATATCCACTCTACTCAACAAGTCTACGACAACAATAGCAGCAGGTTATTATTATCTCTGTGTGTGCTCTCTCCTGTTGCTCTTCTCAATTCAGGGTTTTGGAATAGCTCCTGTTATCTCAAATAATGAGAAGTCTTCTCATCACCGAGTTCCATAGTGCTGAAAACAAAAACGTTTTGACAAGGTAGGTAGGTAGGGCACAAGGAATGAATGATGTGGGATCAAAATGCACACTTTCCACTTCACCTTATATCATGAGCTAGTTCATAGCATTTAAGCTGATATGTTCCAAGCAAAGTTTAAATAATTTTAGCAGACTTTTTCTCCAGACTCTCAAAGTGCTTTTAGTTATTTCAAGCAGAAAATTTTCAGAGCGATACTTGTTACTAAATGATTGCTGAGATTACACTTCACTTTAACCTTTTCCCATTGTTTCCAGTGGTGGAAAGGAATGCGTGAGTAATCTGTGGTCTCAAATAATTACCCAAACTAAACGGAGACACTGAATGGTTATTGTTTACATAAAAGGATACCAACCACGAAGAAGTTCAGGAATGACTTTGAAAGAATATGGAAGTACCCTTTTATAGATGAAATCTATTTTGGAGTCCTCAATTTTATTCTCATTAATCCCATTTTCACCAGAACTTTGAAATCCAAAAGTGCTAAACCCTCTCATATCATAACATTCAGATAATACTCTTACAAATATGACTTTTTCTTGTATTCTTTTATGCTTTCAGCTTTTTCATCTAAATCATATCAAATTGATTGACAGACAGGACTACATGAGAAAACAACGTTGAAGAATTTTTGTTCTCTTGTTTTCATTTAGAAACATTTAGGATTGGATACGCTCCAGTATGACTTTTGTGTGTTTCCCTTTTATACAAACTCCAGCTCCAGGCAAACAAGTAATGGGATTGGGATATGGATTTAAGAAAAGTGATTATGCTGGACCGTAAAACCTGTGGACTCATCACCTGTCTAAAAGTCTCCACCTTCTCACCCCACATCAATGTCATGTGGATTGGAGAGAATGTCACCGGCAAAAACATGCTTTTTAAAAGCATCCTTACTCGATTTGTAACAATAATTAGAAAATGTAACAAAAGTGTGGGCTTGGAAGAATGAGCTTAATTTAACTGTATTAAATATGAACTATGAAATTACAAATGGCCCTCCACGTAGAAGTCTTGTTATGAAATGAACCCTTTTGGAATTCAGAATCTAGAAACATCCTCGTGTAACTTTCTACACTAGTTATTTCGTAATAACCGGACCGGGATCCCAGATTTGATCCAACACAAACTGGATCATATTCAAACCAGATCAATTCACCATCAAATAAAATTTTATAGCCAGTGATTGACAAAGCTCTTGTTATATAGGGATTTGGAGCATTCTTTAATTCAATCGAATTAAAAATGTTCACTTCATGTCATCAATTTTTTCTTCTTGATCCTCACAAACAGATCCAGCTCGTCATAATAATTGACATGATGATATGTACTCCTGACTCTTGACACTGACACTGTTTTGGAGAAGCAGGTAAGATAAAAGTGTAGCATTTAGATAATATAATGGGTGCTATAAGCATTAGAAAGTGTAATAATATGCAATCATGTCACTCCTGTCTTGTCCTTTTATCTTAAGTACCTTCATGTTATTGCGTCACACTTGAGTAGACTGTTGGAATAGACACTCCCTAAAAAAGAGGAGAGAAAACTTAAAATTTTTGAGAGGCTTGTTTGTACTTTGCAGATTGTGATGGTTCTCTTCATGACAGTTTTGATGTGTCGAATGCGTTAGAAATTTGAAAGTATGCATTAGTTTTGATAGGGGATGATAAAGCATGCTTCAACTTCTTTCCCGGGAAGGAATGCCGCTAGAGAAATTCGATTTCTGATGGATTTTATTACAGACTCTCTCTTGTAGCAAGACCAATTAAAGTTAATTTCGATGAAGTATTTAATTACAGAGATCACTTTAGTGTTGAACCAATCACGATAGTTGAGTGTGTCTAATTAATTATAGCGCTCTCATGTACTTTCATCTTTAATCTATGGTCAAGTGATGGTACAAATATGGACTTGATCTCAAATATTTTGCAAACAAGATGGATAAATCAACGTGTAATTAAAAATTTATTTTAAAATGATGTGCAGAAACAATTCATGCCACCACACGCCAGCCATCAAAAGCTTTAATAATCCAAATGGAAATAATAACTACCCTTCTTACTCTGACCTTCTTTCAAAATATATTTCCAAATTAAATAACCATTTTCATTAAATTACATCCCACATGTTAATTTCGAAGTTGTTTATTTCACAAATATATTCGCATCGCCTCCAACTCCATGTCACTCTTTCCGCCATACTAAACCGAAGTAGCTCCCACCACCAGAATCAACTGGCAATTAGCGCCTGCTGTTTTCAACATAATTAATCACATAATTTTCTCGACAGTTTTATGCAAACAGAGCCGTCCCCTTTGCCAAATATAGCTAGGTTCTCATAAAGACAAGCCAAGTCTAAAAAAATGATATAAATACACCGTTCCCATGCTCATCCTCACGATTCCCATTTTACAAATGTACTTGTCATGCTCATCAACCGACCCTGTCAACCGTAATTTAATGCTCCAATGAGCAAACATCCACTTAAAGTGCAAATCATCCCTTTTGTTTATTACTCACGTGTAATATATCATAATCATAATTATATTTGCATTTTTGATTTTTTTCAAGCATAAACACTTTTTGGCACTCTTCTGCAATAAACCCACCCACAACACTTCAGTCAACTAGTATTTAGTTGCTTATTCAGTTTCTTTCAATACTTTTAAGCTTTTAATCAACAACTCTTTTGTATTATTTTTTAAGGAAGAGTTGTCGCGTTGTCGTTGCTTCTCTCAATCTTTCTGCGGATAAGCGCATGTGACAAAACACTTTACACAGAAAATGTACATGAAAATTTATGAATGATATTTTTGGCAATAAATCATAAACATATCATATCACTTTTGGTTTTGCTTTAAAACGATTTTTTTCTCGAAAATATTTACAACACGCTCCTTTTATATAACCAAAGTCAAATTCACACGTCATATGACACGACTCGTGGATTTCGCACAACAGCAAGATTCCATAGATAGAGCAAATAATAAATATGAGATATGAGTGGGACACTATACTGAAAGCATTCTCGATTGTTTATTGTCGTTTTTCTAATATGCACCTTCTTTTCCTGCTATACGTCATACTGTGCAAAATCATATTCGAGATTGTTGCAATGATAACAATATTATTATGATGAGGTGATGGTTGACATTTTAAGTTGGGGAATAAAAAGTGGAAAATGAGAAATGTCATAGACAAGGAAGCTATAATACGAGTGAAGAATAACAAGTTTTAGACAAAAATATGTTATCAGTGTTTAAAAATAGATTGGAAATTGCTTCTTTCCAGAGTAAAGGTGCGTCTTTTCAAAATTTTGGTAGTAAAATAATTATGTTTTGGAATATTTTGTGCACAGCTTTGCCTTGTTTTTATCAGCTATTTTCAAACACATCTTATAAAGCTTTTGCTGAAAGTCGCACGCGGAAATCTGACGAAGGTGACATTTGACACATGAGTAGAGTTCCGCACCGATAGACTAAACAATAATGGTGTAAACAAAATTGTGGGAGCCAAAGGCGACGTGCAAATGGGAGACGTGGTATTTTCTGTACCTTATCAAATGACAAGCTCAAACTTGCATCATATTCTCACGCAAAGAGCAAAAGCATTCGTGATATTTTAAACCTGAGAACATAATTGCATTCAGAATTAAAAATAATGAAAATAGTGAGCAGTAATCGTAAAAATGCAATCTTTTTAATTATGCCAAATTCCAGCATAAAATCCTTTAATTGCCGACTTTACTTAAGGAAGAAGCCATTGCACTTTGGGAATTCCAACATCAAAGTAAATCTTATTCAAAGTGGTAGCTAAAAAGTTCTTGACTTCAGTGCAGCAATTCTCCCTCCCTCTTCGCAATCTATTCTTCTAGAAATGAGAAATTCTCAACTGTAATTGAAGTTATGAAAGTAGACGTTCATATATTTTAAATGCACTTTTAAAGCCTCCACTTTGGAAGGAAAAAGCCATCATCTCCATCTCACCCGGGAAGGGGTTGACAGGATGCATTTAACATGCAAAACGATGATTGCCATAAATTTTTTAAAGGATCAAGGGAAAAAGATTGCTGCTGTTGGGTTCTTATCTAGTTGATGGTGTTTCGTACTGTTCCTCCCAACTTGATAACACTCTTGCATCTCTGCAACCACAGTCAGGTACTAAAGTGCATCGTAAAATAACCGGGTAAATTTCTCCTTTCAATATTTTCCCTCTCATAGACTTCCTTATCTTGCCCATTTTTTATCGTCTTGCATATTTCATCTGGAAGAAAACTACTCGAGACATATAACCGAGAAAGTTTTTTAAAAACGGGCAATAATGTAAAGCTTTCCATGCATGTCATAATATGAATTATTGATAGAATCCTAAACCAAGTTGTTCGTTGCACTTTCATCATCACCCTACACCACATCAACAAAACTCATCTTCACTTTCAACAATAATAACAGTGAGGAAAATGCACCGCAAACTAATCGCCACCTTATGCTAGGGAGCTGAGACAAAACATCTTCCAACCCAAACTAGCCATTTCATTTCCGACTGATAGATTATGCATAAGGACAAGTTGAGAGGGTTTCGTTCTCTCTTTCTCTCATAAAATTTTAGTAAAACTTTTCCGAAATGCAAATACTCTGATTTTTTTCTAAAAAGGAAGGAAGCCGAAGCCGACAAACTAAATACGCAGTTTAAAAATCTAAGCCTAGTACAAGTAGAGCACACGTAGAAAAACATGTAAACTTCGCTTTCGGAATCATTTCCACTTCAATTTCTCCCTAAACGACCTTCATTCTTAAGGAATGAAAGCAGACAGAAATAGTGGCGGAACAAGACGGAAAAGTTTGTTCTCTCCTGCTTTACAATTCACCATTAGAGAGAAAAAAAGTTGCAACTTTTATGAGTGTAAATATATCTTGTGAGGATTGAAAAGAGAAGACGTAATAAATGGGAGCGACTAAAGCTTTGAATCATGCACGACCAAAGTTTCATCAGCAATGCACCATCTTTACTCACTGTCAAGAGGAGAAACTGCAGAAGATGCATTTCTAGTTGCTGGATAAGCTTGAGGAAGAAGGAGTTAGGAAGTACAATAATGATCGTCTTGAAGAAACAGAAGGATTCTAAAAAACCACAAGTATTTACAAAAGAATTATTATTGCCAAGAACGTGATCATCCACCATTTTCAGTGGAAAACCATCTATCCATTTTTCTCTCGGATGATTTGTGACCTTGAGAAAAGCCCTATCATTAACTTTTAATTGATAATGAAATAACAGTGAAGAGGCAATAACTGTGAAAATATATGGCCTATGAATTTCAGCAAAAAAGCTCAACTCTAAGAATTTATGAGCTTTCATGTGATGATTCCCTCTTGTAGGAGGTTTGACTAAATACTTCCCTCCCCGTAAATTCTCTCTCGTTCCATTTAGGATTCCACAGATGCTCATAAAATGCATGATTTGTTTAGGAAGTGAAGATGATCGTACATCATCACATTGGACAAATGACTTTAAAGTTTCGTGTTTTTTTCCTTTTCTCTTTAGGAGGAAGATGAACATTAAAAGAGATACGGTAGTGGTATTGCTGTCATTACTGATGAAAAGAAAATATCATAGAGGAGAAAAGGAGGGAGAGAAGACATCTCTTGCGTGAATCTCCACGCACGCAAACACGTAACACACGCACTTCATGATCATCAGAGGATGCACCGATGTGCATATTTTTAAAGGTAAAAAGAGCGTTACAGGGCCAGAGTAAAAAACTGGATAGTTTTCAAAAACAAAACATAATGACTCTTCCACTGTCATAATTCAAGGAGAAAAATACACAAAAAAGAAATATGTTGCTGCAGTTTTAACCAAACCTTTCATCGACGTGTACTTTGATTTAAAATCAAAGTGAAGGAAGGACCTTATGGAGCATTCCTTTTAAATGGAAAACATTTAAATGGAATAGTTATTGATAAAAACCCGACATGTTAAAGTCGACATGGGCCTATTAATTGGTTAATTTAAAGGGAACATGAAATAGGAGTGGCGAGCTTAAGTAGTTTTCGGTTAGAGCAAATTATATCGCCTGCTTATTTGCTTAATACTACTCATTCGTCTTTAATAAAAAGGGCAAAGACATAAAAGAACGCAGAGTAAGACAATGCATTTTCTACAAAAACCAACCGCAGTTTTTTAATACCAAATGAGGCGAATATGAAAGCTGAGGATTGAAGGGATGGGTAAGTTGGGTTGGTCACAAGACTTGTAACAAGATGCAAGTTTGTACAGTGATTGTCTATATTTATGGAAAGGATTGTTGTGTAGGCAGGTCCATTTGTTCAAATTGTGATCAATTACAATTTTACACAAATGTCTTTTATTTCTACACCTGTAAACCCCGAGTAAAATCTGACTTTGGCTACCTGGCACGGTAAAACGGAATGAAAAATTACCAGATAAAAATGACGGGACAAGTGAGTTTTGGTAAGAATGGTCATCTCCAATTTATCAGTAATGGATAAATCTTGTAAGAATTCATAAATGATTAAATACCTCCCGTTTTTGGTTAATCCTTAAGGGGAAATTAATGCCAAATTAATAAGCTTCGTGTAAGCCGGTGTTTTAAGGATATGGTCGACGGGGATTTTATTCTGCACGTCATTGACATTTAATTTGTCAACAAGTTTTAACCAGTGTGGTGGAGGAGACAAGGGCGAAATTTTTTCATGTCCTTTTAATGGCCAGACTAGTTTGTTCTCACGCAAGTAAACAATTGCAATAAATTTTGGCCAAAGCTTGCTTCACAATTGTCAACTGATTAAAGAAATCGTAGCCTGTATAAAATAAAAATTAGCGAAACTGGTAGCTCTCCACTAAATGCAATCGTACATTATTCTAACTGCAATATGTAAAAAAACTTAATTTAAATTAACCTCAAAGCATAACTTAAACTTAATCGAGTCTTGAGCAATATCAATTTTTTATCAAGTTGGTCAACCCGTTCCTTTCTCTCTAATGATTAGCACGACATTGACATTTAATTTGTCAACAAGTTTTAACCAGTGTGGTGGAGGAGACAAGGGCGAAATTTTTTCATGTCCTTTTAATGGCCAGACTAGTTTGTTCTCTCGCAAGTAAACAATTGCAATAAATTTTGGCTAAAGGTTGCTTCACAATTGTCAACGGATTAGAGAAATCGTAGCCTGTATAAAATAAAAATTAGCGAAACTGGTAGCTCTCTTTTTAAATGCAATCGTACATTATTCTAACTGCAGTATGCAAAAAAACTTAATTTAAATTAACCTCAAAGCATAACTTAAACTTAATCGAGTCTTGAGCAATATCAATTTTTTATCAAGTTGGTCAACCCGTTCCTTTCTCTCTAATGATTTCATTCAATCTCAGTTTTATTTGCATATCAGCTCAAAACAAACGTCAATTTCCAGCTGCATAGTAAGCACCATCTTGCTCACGCCAGTTTTCTTGCAATTACTAAACAATTTCTTTCTAAAAAATACACATGTGTAAAATCTTGAAAATCTATTGTCAGATAATAAACACTCAAACCCAATATTTGATGATGGAAGCTTCAAACTTAAAGCAAATATTCAATATCCATGATGAACATTTAAGCATTTGTTGGCCATATCATCATTCTTTTCCCGAGCTTAAGACTCAGCTCCCTCCTCTTGAAGTCTTTGCCGACAAGAAAAAACAGTCAAATAAATACCAGTGCAATAAATAAAATATCAG
>JAHZMU010001793.1:0-11555 GCA_027743725.1 Rambutsinella grinnellia
GAAAAACGAACAAGTAAGGCAATAAAATTGATGATGTGAGCCTTTATAAATCCCTTCGCCCCAAAGGTATACCCATCCCAAGTACTTGTCTTAATAGCCGGAGCATTTAAGCTAACTTGCCAGTTATAATTGGAGGGAACTTTGAATAAATAATTATATGTCATTTAAATTGCCCTCCCATTGCCATTAATTTTTTGTGAGAAATGGGCAAAACTAAATGTTAATTGCGTGAATATGTTCATTAGTTGGGTGAAACAGCTTTAGTTGGAAAGCTCGTAGCTAATCTCTACCACTTTCCATTTAAAAATGTATGACTGTCGGAAGGAAATTAGTTCGCGTTCATAACCATCCACTTGCACAGCGGAGAGGGAGTGAAACAAGTTAATTCATAAATAACTATTAGCTCCAACTTAGTCCATTTCACATACGAATTCCAGCCCCAAACAACTCCATTACTGGGAAAGGAGAAACACTCATTTTAAAATGGGAGAAACAAGTTCAGGTAGAGAGAGAAGAGAAAGAGCTCTAAATGAATGAGGCTTTTACTCTCACTGGATACTTAAGGATATTAAATTTAATTCTTGTAAAAACAACCAGTTTCTGTTTATGACAAGAAGGGCTCTTTAGAGAATTAATCGCACTTTTGAACCAATTCCCACTCTATCTACTCTACAGAAGCGAAAAATCAAGTGGGAAAAAAGCTTGTTTGGTGGCTGTTGGGCAAACACTATAGAACATATCCTGTCTGGCTATAGAGTAAGTCAATAAAATTCCAACTAATTTAATCCCATATAATGTTCACCAATCCATGTCGGGTGAAGAAGACACACGTTCCCTTTTCTGGGACAGAATCCTCTGTATCAAAGTGGGAAGGAGTCCCACTCGACAACAACAAGTTGACAGCTACACTTACGCTTCTATTAAGATTATCCCAAAGTTGGAATTGGATACGGGGCAAAATGCTAATATTATTTAGAATGACCAGTATCTCCTTTAATCTTTTTTGTATCGCTATTCAATATGGCAGTAATGACACACTCTTGTAAAAATTCCGTATAGCGTAAAACCATTGAATATAAAATTGTTTTTAGATCCTTTTCCCCGGAAAAAGCTCGCAGATGTGAATGGGATTGTTAAAGTATACAATGAATATTTAATGTTGCCCGTAAATGTGTGTTTGGGGTGCTGCCTTCTTAATTTCATTAATGTGCTCCCTTAGATTCCCAATCTATCTTGATCAAGTCATCGATTTCTCGCTGAATTCACCAAGCCATCATTAAATGCCTTTCTGGAGGAAACAACTCAAGGAGTGTATAACTAAAAACGTGAAACAATACGATTCTTAATTGGATGAGGAGAAAATATGTAGTTGGTGTGCTGCATACAGTCTCACAAGAACTATTCCAATTGTCAGTTTAAAGATCTACTAAAAATCGAATGAGCCACTACAAGTATTTACTTGGGTAAGATGGGGAATGTAGAATGAAGCTATTCAAAGAAAGCAAGTCGTTTCGCCTACGTTCCAATTAAACTGCCCAAGCAATTCCTTCCAACTAGCTCCATTAAAGGCCAAAAACAGGCATTCCAAGATATTTAGTGTCAATTTAAAGACTGGCTTCATGCTCAACTTTTATCTCCGCTTTTTCCTACTCCAATAAATTATTTTGATTGATTTTTAATTAAGGTAAACTGTACAAAGTGGAATAATTTCGTACTATTTTCCCCCTAAAATGCTTAAAAGCGCTTCTTCTTTATCTGATTTTCAATCAGCGAATAGGAATAAAATTCACTGTAATCAAAGTGAATGATGTATAGCAATAAAAGATGAGGGAGTAATCTTCCTTCTATACTAATAGGCTTATATAGTCATTCATCCTATTTTATTATTAATCCCTAGCTCAGTCAGAGGGAAATAGAAGTAATAATCCCATGTCAGTTTTCTACTCTGAGTTGAACACACACACACGGTATACCAAGAAAAATCAAAATTCTGTTGGAATTTCTGCAATAAAATCCAATTTGTATCTTTTCATTGTTATGTGGCCAGCGTCCATCCCAGAAAGTAATGGCTCCCCAACGATGGTAAGAAAAGCAATAAAAATAAATGAAAAACTCGGTTCTTCATACAGGAAAAAATGGCGTGATGCAATCCTGAAAAAAATATCAAAAGTTGCACCACCAAACAACAGCCGTTTACTTTCTGCGTTATAACAAAAGAAATTTTTAGGAGAGCACACGTTTTGTTTAGTCACTATATGATAAGCTGGTACCTTACTTTTCTCTTCCTTTTTCAGCTTCATAAAGCAATTTTCATTGACCAACCAAATGAAGTCATGACTGGCAAAAAATACATGACTATACAATATGATTTAATGTCGTTTGCGTGGATGGATAAAATCCAATCATTTCAAAATCATTATAAACAGTATTGTTGAATTTGTGACAAGCAGTCTTTGTATTATTTTAGCTTTGCAATATTTAAACCTGAAATTTTAACCAGCTTAATATAAATCTATATTTTTTTCAAATATTCTGATATTAATAAATCATTAAATCATTTCCAGTCTGTCAAGACAAAACGGCAAGAAAAGGTCTGAGACAAAACAATACCACAAATGTTTTCTTTCAAAGTTATAAAGTAGTTTGTAAAAGTCCTCCTTATCGTCCTAAAAACCGTGTCTAGTCTCCCCTTTTCTCCTACAGTTTATGATGATTGCAAGTTATCACGGCAGTAATCCATTCCATCACTAGTCATTCATGGAATCATTAGCGGCGGTGGTGAAGTAGCAGTTGCTGGCTAGTAATTTCCCTACTTCTCTCCATCCCGTAAATATTAGTTTCACTCAACGCCATCATCAGTTCTCTCTAAATAATAGTGATGTGTTACAAGCTTGTTACAATTTCAGCCTTTCTCAAATCCCCCTTTCTTCATGTGAATATGGTGGAGTAGAAATAATTTCTGATGTTCACACACTCACTCAAATCATCATAATAATAGAAATAATCTTTTCCCATTGTTTCCATTCTCAACATAATGCTCTGCTTTACACACGCACACCTCAATAACAACTTGTCCATTACTATTATTGTTTGTCCTGCCTGAGTTTTCGAGTAATTTGCATATGAAAAATATGAGCTTTATAAAAAAACTCTTTTCCTTACAAGAGGACACGCCTCGCGTTGTTTAGCTTTAAAAAAATACTTTTTCTTTGTCCATTTACTTAATATTCTGAGTAATGTTAGGATTGGCTCTTCCCTTGATGTTATCGTGAGTAGGCCAGTTTCCGGTAGCCATTTTAGAAATACTTGAGCATTTACTGGATTATGGTATCCTGCTTGTTCCCCTCTCCTTCCTGTGTGCTCATATTCTTTATAATATCCCTTTCATACCCCATCCATATTGTTTAATATTTGTCATTTTACGTCAACCAGCCAAACCCCGATAAAATATTACTTTACCTGCAATCGAGTCGTTGGAAATTACCAATGCGGATAGATTATCAAAACACGAATTGTAAACTTTACACGCGACAGGTTAGCGCAGAATAGCCAAAACCTTGGATATTGTAAGCACATTAAAATAATTGCATCATTTTAATTTTTAAGACGAAGAAAAAACTACCCCATGATAAGAACAACAATAGAATGTTTAAGCTACAAGTGTAATTATTACTACAAGTTGATAATGTTTAGGGTTTTGATACTCGTATTACCCTCATGCTCATCATGATCACCATTACATTCTGAAGTGAAGCGAAACAGTTGTGAAGGTTTTCATTCTGTTTCCAGCAAACGAGTAAAAACTAACCACTAGATTTTATACGCTTGTTCGTTGCGGTTAATGTTTCTCCTGGAGAGTGACACATTAAGCTGTTTCTGGGTGGAATGACTACTGCCACTATCATCACCGCTAATGCTTGCTAACTACCTCTAAAACAGGAGGTAACTGTTTCCAGTCATTTTCCTTGGGAGAGAAAGATAGCATTTTACCCTTTCTAATAAATGGGAAGAGTCGTAATTGGCCAGCTTAATGGGACATTTTAACTTTTATCCGCAAATACAGAACAGTTTAGCGTGATAAGGAGAGTGACTTAATGCTGAAGCTAATGAATTGATTACATGGCTAATCAAGTAGCGGTTATAGTCTCTTCTCTAATACAGCTCAAATTAAAACTGTGAACACTAAAGGCTGATATGAAGAGAAAGTCGAGATACCAGTTTAGCCCGAAAGCAAAATTGGGCCCAACTGGATGATAAAAGCGAATATCCAATTAACTACGTTTTGCCTGAATGGAGCTCATCACGAGCTTTTAATAGGAGGAAATGAGGCTGTGTTGTAAAATGGTTTAAAAAGTTTACTCTTTCGAGAAGGAAACTTGATGCGATATAAAACAATGTGGTTTACAATACAGGTAATTCCACTTGGCAATGTTTATTTGCAGGAACTTGCGGAATTTGGCTAAAATGTTTTTGAACAAAATTTGGTCAATTTGTATTTTTCATTGGCTAGTCAATTAAAATCATCTTTTACTAAATCCATATTGGCCTTGAGTAAAACTAATTGATTTTATGTCTGGACACAAATAATTTTATTTCTGACCTAATTCGCACACTCCTACTCCCGCACTAAATTTCCAGACGTGCCAACACCCTGGAAAATGCCGACAGTTAAAAAACGTAATCTTTTGTGGAAAAAGTATAAAGCTATGGAATATCAGTGGTACGCATAAGAAAAAGGAAATTATGCAATAATGGCTTTTCTGACAGCATCATAATTGGCAATAATGGTTAGCCTTCTACGACTCTGTGAAAACGTAGTAAAAAGGAGGATGAGCTCATAAAAGATGAACGATGAAAAGCAGAGTACATAAAGTGTAGGAAACACTTGTAAATGAGAGAAGGTAAAGTGCCTAAATACAAGTTTAATTTCTTTCGCGGTTGCCACACTACCAATAGCAAGAAATGGGAGATTTATGGCATTATTATGTTCACCGCGTAATTACCCCCAGCTATTTCTATAATATTATTGCTATCTGGGCATCAGGCCATCATCAACACATTGTTTTAACGGGATGGTGATATACTTTGTATAAACTGTTACATGCTTTATTATTAACATCTGCATAAATTTCTTACTCCTTCTCTGAGCAGACTTCCATCTTTAAGCAATCCTAAATAGTCTCATGCATTAGTAATTATTGCGAAAAGCTATGAAAACTTAATGCTCTGGGGTGATGGCTATAATTATACTGTTTATTACAAAACTTCTCTTGCTTTCAACCACTCAAAGCTACAATTATTTAAAAGAGGCTAATAGGAAATAAATGTTAAAGTTTAATTGACACTTTCTTGTGTGTAGAAACACATATTTAAGTTTTTACAAGTGTAGCAACACACCCCAGAGGTTAGTGATGACAACATTGTAGAAAAGGCAATTATTTAAGAAAAAACTATTAGTTTAATTCGTGATTGCATTCTGCTTACATTTCAGGTTTTAGATTTTAATCTTTAAAAAAATATTCGATTTTATTGGTTGCGGGTAAAAAAGCACGCATGTTAGGCCAAGCAGGAAAATGGCTAACCACCCTAGACAGCAATTTACGTGGTTTTCATATCTCCTTTCATTCCATTCGCTTGGCTCGTATAAAACCGAGTGAATAAACAGTGTTTTTTTTCATTTATGAAATAAATTTGTAATTTTCTAGTCTCTCTTGATATAATATCCTGTTGCCAACTTATATTAAATCATATTGTAATAATGAATGATGAAGATAAACGCTGCCAGACATGGAACAACAGAGAAGATAACTTTTTTATAGAGGAAGTTGTGCCATTTTACAACATGCTAATATCCATTATAATTTTATATGATAGCCATTCCATTTTATGATGATTATCATGACCATCATCATGAACAGTGAATTATAAGAAAATGTTTAATTCGCTGGTGGAATTTTGTTGAGAAAAATCGTAGGTGTAGGATTACTACAACCTCAGTGCCCTTGACGGTTCACAAAGAAACAATTTATTTCATGCTCTTACATTTTAATCAATTTCTAACTCATTTCGTCTTCCTCTTTAGAAATAAGTGGATTCGGCAAGTGTGTATCAAAAAAGTTTAGAATTAGCTTTACAAAATAGCATTTTCAGACTGTAATTTTCATCAACAATTTGTATTCTCATTTGGCAGAAAAAAGCAAAATGTTTGCGTACTAAAAGGGTTGCAAAATTACTTTCAGCTTCACATAAATACGTCATTTTACTTAAGCGAATAGGAAAGCTGTTCAAGAAAAACTATATTTTTCTAAACACTCACAAGCAAATAGTTTCACGTTGAAGCAATCTGATATTTCTTTGATGTAAATAAAAATCCCATCAAATTCCACATCATCATTGTCCTCTCTCCTCCTCCCATTTATTTTTTTTCCTACAGAGAATTCAAATTATATGTAAAGACAGATCTAGAAAAGAGTATATCCCACTCAACAACTAAACTTATTATTACAATAGGATTACCCTCCTACTATCAAGATTAAGGCGACTAAAACTCATAAAAAAGTTAATAGGATTCGTTTATTCTCTCTTTTTGTTTCTGCAGGACAATCTAAATCGTCACGTCTCAAGGAATCCACAAAACGATTAACATTGAAAACATGATATTACTCAAAGCGATTCTATTATGCTGACCAGAACCATGTCATTATTCTAGGTTTTCCTTCTAGGAGAATTTTTTTTACCATTTCATTTCTCATCATACCGGAGTGGGGACGTGGATACACGTACTCATGTCAAATAATATCAGAGTTAAGAGTAAGCTAAACGATTATTTTCAATGATATTATGATGAAGATCCCACCATTTATTTTTTCCAAGCAGAGTTATGACTCACAGCAATATTCACCAACCACCGCAATGTGACTTTTTATATGAAATTATTCATCACATCCATATCAGCCCGAAATTAGTTGTCTGTTGTCTACAACAATTTTCCCCACACTTTTTTCCCTTAAGATTGAGCGAATTGACTTTGTGGAGGAATTTGAAACCAATTTACTTACTATTATAATCTAAATCGTCACTCTTATTATATCTCTAGTTTGAGACGGGATCAACACTGTCATCAACATAATCGACTCATTTTTTTTCTTTTTCAAAACGGTAACAAAAAAAACTCCAGATGGTATATGAAATTTCTTTTATGGATGGTTATTTGGAAGGACAGCTATTAGCTTATAATTCCGTGAAAACGAAATGCTCTCGTCCTCCTCCTCAATACGTTTGACTTTTTACCCAGGCGTAACCAATAATCATGAGTGATTTAGTCTTAATAGTTTTTTTTACAAACCACAAACTCCATTTCGAATTGTCATACGTATTAATTTTTTTCTCTATTGGTATCCACAAATCATTTTTAAATATGAAGATAGTATTAAAAATTGACTACTACCCTGAAGAAACACTGCCCTTTAATCTTTTCACGGAGATGACTATTATATAAGCAGTTGGATTTATTTCACAGGAAAGAAATGTTCACTAAATGATGATTTTCCTTTTATACTACTGTAAAAATATAAAGTGGTAACGAAACCACCATTTCGTCTCATCCCTTTTTGCTTGGGGGAAAGGAAGGGGCATATTGTTCAGGAGAGAAAAAAAGATGATTATTATGACAACAACGAGAGGATCATTATCGTCATCATGAATAATATGAATAGGATTTTTCGTGCACTCCAAATAAAGGACAAACATTTTACGTTTTTCCTCCTCTACCAATGCTTTTGAATATGACGATATGATTGTCGTTATTATCGTCGTGGTAATCCCATCAGAAACAGTAATAGCGCATAAAATCCTCTTTTGTGACTACAATTACCTCCCTTAAACGTCCTATCATGATGTTGTCTGTGTGCCGACTTGGATGACGATTTTTGTGTTGATATTCCCAATTTTTTTCCCTAAACGTAGGAGGGGGAGTAGAAAAAAGTGGTAACTTTTGTATACTTTTTATTCATATGGTTTGGGAAAGGAGAACTGTTTTTATTTAGTTTGAAAAAAGTGCTTTTTTTACATGTCCCATCCCGTGTCGAGTCGAGTCGGAAATTGCCCAAAGAGATTTATTTTTTATTTAATAGCTTTTACATAAAAATTGAGAGGGAAGTAATGATATTATTAGACCGTTTAGGAGGATGAGGAGGATTATTAAGTTGAGAGATATTATAGGTTTGACATAAAGGGAGGACATGTTTTACTGGCAGGATGCTATCATGTCATTTAGTAGGACTAGAAAACGTGAAAATGTCAGTTTAGGAGCGAAATTGGCTACGCAACTGTCTAGTCTTTGCTAGAGTTTTTGGATGTAATGAGGTATATATTTAAACTTCGAATTTTGAAGTGAGAGATTAAAGTCGTGGGAAGATTTGCTAATGACTTAATTGAAACTTATGTTGGATGAATACATGGAAAACAAATGAATATTAAAGTGTCACTTGTTCATATTATTCCTCAAGCGGAAACGAATTGAGAAGGAAATAGCTTTCAAATAACATTTTCACGAATAAAGTGGCAATTGTCCATTGAAACTAAAAAGTACAGTTAAATAGCTTTAAGCTCCGCAAACCAAAGGTGGCTTTACCAATATCAAATTATGAGGACGGAAGGGCATTTTTATTTGGTGGTGGTGAGTGAGACTCGCGAGTGTGCATGGATTAGTTTATTCGTATAAAATGAACCTGTTTGACTAACTCGTCTTCTCTCTCACTCTCCTTCAGCTCACTTTATGCTTTTTTATTGTTCCTTCTTCCTTCTCTACTCATTTTGCTTAAGCCCCATGGGAGGGTTGGTCTGGTAGGATTGGAGGGCTATCGTGAGTGGAGGCGCGGCCACCACTCTCAACTCTCGACTAATCCTATTTCTCTCTTTGTCTCCGTTTTATTCGTGTCAGCGTTGGGGTGTTGGATGCATAGTCATAAGCTGTTGGCTTTACATGTTTATACAAATGCTTCAAATACATAAATTACTACTACATTTTACAAAAAGTTAAATACGCAAATTTAATTTGCATAGTAGCCATGTTGTCATATTAACTTATCATTTATAAATTCATCCTTTTGTAGCAGAATATATTTTAAAACATTTTTTAGCTACGAGATAATTTTAAATGAGCATTACTGCAAATTGTTTCATTTCTGAGACATGTCACCCAACAACAGACGGATGACCCAACCTCAGATCAATGCGACAACCACCTCGTATCATTCTCCACCACGAAAACACGGGAAGTGGGAGAAGCTACACGAAGCTTGGCTGTCGACAAGGTAAATTATCTGTCTGTGCGAACAGTAGCCTTGCTCCCTCCTCTAAACCAAATCGTGGTCATCACATCATTGTTAAAGCAGACAAGCAGAATAGGATTTTAAGACGTAAACAGACAAACAACCCAAACCATTATTTTCAGAGAAGTTTTTACTCGTCGTACAAACAATACGCTGGTATTGCATAGCATTTTCCTAACATGCTCATTGTTTTTTTTGGAACCATTTGCTCATATTTTGTGGCATTCATCCACCCTCTGCTTTTATACGAGTGTCCACCAATCCGACAGCGAAAGATGCTAAAGAGTATTACGTAAATGTGTAAAGGATCTGTATTTTTTTCTATCCATCTCCCTCATCTCATTCTCTCGTTTGCTCCTGTCGTGTGGCACTTTACTCTTGAGCGTCCCAGTAAAACTGTCAGAATGTGAAACTAACTGGTTAGTCAATCTTTGTTGGGATTGTTCAGAGAGAGAAAAACTGGTACCGTCCTCGACTCCCTTTTTCTCACTCAAACTCGAAAGCTTTAGAAAGGGAGGGTTAGTTAGGTCGGGTTTAGCTCCGTGAAAAACCCAACAACTCCTCATTTTTTGTCCTTAAGGCCTACCGAACAGACATGTGCTTGGGGTCTGTGCCTCAACTGGAGTAATTGTGAATTCGGATTGAGAAGATTTTCAGCTGAATCAAAGCTTAATACTACGTTATTGTATTAGCTTGTTCAAAGATAAATTTCAATTTAATAATATCCCAATTACAATTAATAAAACTAGTTTAAAAGTGCGATAATTTTATTTTTAAAAAAATAAAACAAAATTGTTTCAAAGAATTATATACACGAGGGTGGATTTCAGTGGGTTAAATTTTCCAAAAGTGTAAGCATTGCCCCAGTAGTGGTGAAAGTGAGAGATAGCGCATAGAATTTGTTCTCCCTTTTGGAGTTTTCTATTTGAGATATATATGAAAAGTGGTGAAAGTAGACGTTCAACTTTTCAGAGATAAAATAATCTTGAAGTAAGGTAAAAGGGGAGAAAAAATAAGTTTTCTCTGTCAAAGTGTCTAAAAAAGTTTCCCATTTTTGTAAAGTAAAATAAATCCGTGTGTTTTGTGAGACGCGTATAGTTCTGTTTACCCCACTAAATGTGTGGAATGAATGAGGAGACAGGCATATCTTCGGGAATGGAGACAGCTGAAATCTCAGTGGAAACTAATCAGTCCGACAAGACAATGCATCATCACACGTGCTCCCCCTTATTAAACTTTTCAATCTCAAGACTCCTGAGCGGAGGAGGAGATCGTCAAAATAATAATCATATTTCCAAACATTCTTCACCCCGCCATCATAGACACACGATTCATTATCATGGGACACAGCGCGACCCTGAGGAAGAGGGGGAAGATGAGAGGGAAAGTTCAAGACGGCCCAGAGCCCAAAGTCAATCTCCTGGAAGGGAATCCGACTCTGATGTTGATGTTCGCAACGACTCTGAAGATTCCGAGATAGAAATGGATGACGCTGATGACAACTGTAGTAATAATAACAACAGTAATAATAATCGGAGTGGGTCGGGAGGGAGTAAATCAGTAGATCATGAGAATGAGTATCGTCACGGCTCCCCAGGAAGTAAAACTGATGAGGGTGGCAACTCAAACAGAAGCACTCCAGATTCTCAAAATGCCCATGGGCTCCAGCACCAGCATCCCCATCTACAGAGTCAGCTCTCTCATCAGCATCTACATGGCGATGCTCTTCGTTCTAGCATGGAGAATTTAAGTTCAAACGGTAATAATCACGAGGGGTCACCAACTAATGGACAGAATGCTTTGGGTGGAGGTGTGAATCCTTTCCCCGTATTCGGTTATAGTTCAATATTCCTCCCTAATTTCCCTTGTCCTATTACATCACCTAATCAAGTCATTCGAGTTCCTGCTCATCGGCCAATGTCCAACTTTCAGCTGTTTGGCCAGTCTGCGCTGGGTCAGCATTCACCATTGGATTTAAATGCGGCACCTTTATTTAGTAACTTTGATCCTAGGAATTCTCTCCTTCTTAAAGACAGGCTACATGGTAAGCAAAAAATGCTTTCTCTTTTTCGACATCTTAAACATAATTAAATAAGATTCATTCTCTTTCCATTCACAACTTTATCAGCTGCTTCTCTACTACACAAATTATAAGCATGAAAGAAGCAACTCAATAATTCAACATCCATTTTATTCCCACGAGACAGTTGACGGCACTTAAAT
>JAHZMU010001794.1:0-12104 GCA_027743725.1 Rambutsinella grinnellia
AACTGATGTTTGATGACGAGGACTAGAGAGATAAAAAGAGAGAAATTGAGTGAAGGGTGATTACTGATTACTTCGTTGGTTGTGTGTGGGTAATGATTTTCTTGAAAGGAGCTTCTTCTCCCCTATTGTTTTCGTTGAGGCAAGTGCCATTAGCAGAGAAATGTAGAAAAGCTGGTATTAACGAAAGATGAGATACTTTTAAAGATGATTTTTTGAATTGAAAATGTTTTTTTTTCGGTTCCTAGGTCTTCTGAAGAAGAGGACTCCAAGTCAGATGGACATGAGTCCAGCAGCTGCTGCTTATCACATCTCATCCCCAACTTCATCTTCTCAGTCCTCCCATTCACCTATCAATCTCACATCGGAATCTCCTCCTTCAACCCATTAAATTCTCCACCCCTTTCCTCCAGTAATCATTCAACCTCATTACAAAAAGGGGAAATGTATCGGAAAGAAAACCACCAGCAAAGCAAAACGACTTTTTTTCTTCTCTCTCTCTCCTCGCCTCCGCCCTGTTATATAGTCAATGTAGCGAGACGTGTTTCCTCACTCAACACTTTCCGCTGCGATTTCTAGAAAATTTTCCATACCTCCTTCCTTCCTCCTCTTCCCTACACCCAACTTCCTTATCCAGCAAACTCGAATTACTTTTGCTGGGGGAAACCACAAAACAACATGCGACTCAATTGCTCATGAGCTGGTAATAATTTTTCTGAGCAAGAGTTGAAGAAAATCCCTTCCAGACATCACAGCATGACTTTTAATAGCGAGTTGAACTCAACATGGAGTTGCAGAGTTGAAAGGCTTAACTCAACCTGTTCTTGGGGGATATGGAATGATGGAGAAGTAGACGAGTAATCATCGCATCGCCCAATAATCTCGTCATTATTGTCGATACTAGCCGAGCAAGGAAAACGTGTTCATTTTCCCCATTACTTGGGCTAAAAAATACTAGTAAGTACTAGTAAGAATTCTTGTGGTTACATCTTTTCAAAGGAGAAAACCATTCTCTCTTTAAATTCTCATGGTAAAACCTGATTTCTTTACTATTTACCTTTTATGTAATTTCCGTAATGAAAGATTCGAATATTTTATGAGGAAACCACAATGCAATATGCAATTCAAAAGTATTCGTGTAAAAACTTGATAAAAATGGTTTTTACGAGCTTCCTTTCTTTCTGGGAGACTTCCTTCTCACGTCCTATTCCACTGATAGGCTTATTAGACAAGTTGGAGTTAATTGTAGGCAAGAAAGGAGAAAAAACAGAGCGAATCCTAAAATGGATTGAGAGTGAGGAGGGTACATTGATGATGTTAGCTAAAAATGGAAATGATAATTAGTTAATTCCCTGTTGTTAAGTGTATTCCGTAATGAATGGGTAGGCTTTTATCTGAAGATAAAATGGAAACGTGCTAAAGGGTTGCGTTATTTTTATGAAAAAAATACTTTTGATTAAGAGCCGGTGTGGTTATAAAACACTAGTTTTATTAAGATGATGATGATGATCTCCATTACTTATTCCTTGCACAGCTTCCAGCCAGTTAATGTGGCATCATTGCCACACACATTGCCTCCATTAAGAAAAGGAATTCTGTGGAGAGATGATGTTATTATTAATTCCCTTGAGGTGAACTTGTTCCGAATGTGTAATCCGCACTTTTCATTATTATCATGCGCTTTCAACCATTTTACTCGGCTACTCATCATCACTTTCCTTCTCTGAGGAAAAATGTTTAAAACTTCTTTCAAAACAATTTGGATTGAGAGGTATCGCAAAGCGTAGAGTATATTCTTAGCTTATTTGCAACAGAGTCATTATTATCGTCATGACTATCATGATAATCTTTGTCGTGCACCTATCATCGTCAAAATTACCCCATAAAAAATTACATGAATAGTTTTATTCTTCTCTGGAGATTTGGCTGCCCATCCTTTTTCATGGAAAAGCACAAAGATTCTATTTAGTGAAGACTACCACCAATCATGATTCATGAGCCGTCTCTCCCTAAAAATAACTATTTTTTTAAACTAGTATTTTTGCTTACAATTTTGAAGTGGAGACAAGCTGATTTCTTTTGATACAGCTTGTGTAAGGAGGTAGTTAACTGGGTGAGTATTTTTGGAACCTTTTTCAATAAGACTTTGACTAGTGCACCGTCACACTACTGACAAATCAAGCCGACAACAAGATAATGAGCTTAGATAATATTTTTCTTAGAGATTCTTTTCACAAAAGCTATACTGACGAGGGGTGGAGAGATAGGTTTTACAAGATATTTTTTTAGACAATACGTCAACTATGACTTCCTGGCAAATTACATTAATCAGTTGTTGCTCAGCTTTTAACTCGTATTTATAGACATGTCATCATCTAAATGACATGTAACTAATGTTCAACATAGATCATTTTCTACACTCTATTTTTAATTGAAGAATTCTCTCAGGGAAAAATATAATATTTTTCTTCTTCGGAGGCAAACCATCCGTAAAGAGTTTAATTGAATGTGTGCTTAATGATGGATTACATTCGAATGACTTTCCTCCTTCCATCATCCTAATGATGGAGATGAAATGATTCATTTTTTTTTGGCAAGTGATTCTTTTTAGCTTATGAAATTTTAAGGTAAAATGTTGTAGCTGTACACAAAAGCATAAATTATTCCATCCTCTCCATCAACTCCGAGAAGGAAGCAATTACATTTTTGCATGTGGATTACTCATAAGAAAAGTAGAAGAAAAAAAGTCGTTATGAAGCGTTATGCGTGCGTGGTTTCTCTCTACGATATAAAAGCATGTGCAAATCAGGTGAATATCTTAATTTCTACTATAAAATTCCAGTTATTAAAAAGGTGGAAAATGTTTCGAAATGTTTGCACATATAAACTGTAAAAAGCTTTTAGTCTCTAGATGGTTTTAGCTCTGTATATATTATTAATAATTAAGTCGTGAGTGTATTCGTGTTAGTTTTTTTAAGAGTAAGAAAAAAAAAGCTCGTCCAAAAAATACTATTTTTTATCTCGCTCTCCATTTATATTTGTTTGTTTTTCGACAGTTTTTTTTATTCAGGGGAGAATCGTACCAAATAATACTTTTGAAAATAATCACCAATAACCTGATGTAGGTAAAAGAGGTCTCCTTAGTCGGTTATAGAAATTAGAGAGAAGTGGTGAACGAAAAAGTGTAATTAATACTGTAGGAATTTTGAACGTGTAATTTATCTAGTTATAATTAATAGTTTGGCAGTTTAAAAAAAAAATTATAAAATATCACTTTACTCTAATAATGAAGCTCGCTTAAAACTTTTTTAGATGGGGTAGTATTCATCCTAATAAAAATTTACGAGTGTGGAAGGTTTTTATGAATTTGAAACAAATCCAATAAGGATATCTTAAATCTTTTCTTTCTAAATGATTCCGGTGTAGTGAAAAAAATTTAAGAGGAAATAAAATTGTGTTGCCAATTATTAAGAATTGTAAAAAATGTTTAATACTCTGGAAATGTATAAAGATGTAGTTTTTAAGCTAATATTTCTATAACTATTTATAATTTGGTCTCCGCCAATCAGTATTATTACTTTAGGAAGCGTTATCGATATAACTTTAATGGTAGTTGTATAAAAATAGTTGGAGTTAAGATTGTCGAGATAGTCGTAAAGAAAATTGCTGCTGTAAAGATTTTAGCTAGTTATGTCTTTTAGAGGCGGATAAGCTTATTGGGAATTGTATAATGTGAAGAGTAACGTACTCTGTGCATAGTTTAACGATTTAGTTTGGACAGTTGTGATGTATACTCCTCACTGTTTACTTATGTTTTGTGTGGTTTTAAGAAAGGAAAAAAAATAAAAGTAATTGTTCAACATGAAATGCTTGTCTTGTTTTAATTACTTCATTTAAAATAAGAAATGGGAGAGAGAGAAGTGACACTAAGCTAATGGGTTTTTATCAAATGGCTCATTTCCAGATTCAATTTATTGCTTTGATGAACCACCCACAATATTAGCTCCGAAAGTTGAGCTTTCACAATTACTAGACTGGTTAGTTTAGTGTTTGCATGTTTAAAAAAAAGTATTTAATTAAAGCTGGTGTTAATTTTTCTGGTTTAAATAATGAATAAAGATGAGAGTGAAGAAGGAGGAAAGATGTTTTAAGTTAAAATGTGTTCATGAAGAGGAAGTAGACGCTCCCCTAATTTGAAACGGAGAGAAATGGTGACGATAATGAGACACTTTGTAATGTCAGCGAAGCAATTCGCAATAAATTTATGGCATCACTTGTCGCCGTCTCCTGTCATAATTACGTTAACTAATTAGAAGAAAGTGACCGAACTCTCGAACTCATTGCCAAGCATGTGGGAATAGGGAAATGTAATGCGACATGCTACAAATGATGGTTAAGTAGAAGCTCATGAATTTTATAGAGTTAATAAGACTCACATGTTTCAACTGCATTCCTCGACTCTCTCTCTAAGATGATATGAATGAATACGAATGTGGAAAAAATACGATGTGATTTAAAGTACTTAATTCACAACAGCCCTAAATGGTTGGGGAAAAGTAAATTTGGTGGCGGAATGCGCATCTGTAGTGGACCTCTGTAGAGAATGAATGGTTAAAGCATATCAACGTTTACACTAAGATGATCGCAGGAGACACGGTTCCTTTCCTTAGGAAAACTTTGCGGATGAGTTTTTTTCTTGTGTTGAGCCGGTCTCTTACTCTGTGTCCTATGTCATGTTGCTTTTCGTAAAGTCTTATCTCTTTCTAGAAGAGCGAAGAAAGCCTTACCGTTTTTGAGTAATGTGGTGGAAATAAATATAGATTAAAGAATGGAACTCGTTGTTAGCTCAACATAAATTAACAAGGATAGATTAACATGATGTGGTAAAAGAGCCGCAAATGTTTTCCTTGGCTCGTCGAAAAGTCGGGGAGTCGTTCGAGCGAAACCAATTTCCTTTTCTTTTCTACTCCAAAGACAAACTACGTCTTGAGTTGACTCAACCCAATAATAATATTTTCGAGTTTGTCTTGGCGTGTTTCACATCTCCTGCACCTATTACACGATGCACTTTTTAAGAGAAAATAAATCCCGATATTTATGTGACTTTTGCATGCATTCCGAAGACAGAGACATTCTTTATTTTATGATGATGGAACCTCAGACCTGAGTTGGGAATGACAGTGCTTGTTACATATTTCGAGAGTCGAATTGGAATCTTTGAAAAAGTTTCTAATGATGACATGCAAATTACATATTATATGCAGCTCTATCAACCCCCTGACATTTTCTTTTCGTCCCGTATAATTGTCTTAAGTAATAGAGTTTTGAAGGTTGCTGGGAATACCTCAGAGTAAAATCTGAATTTGATTTAAATTCTCTTTCCAAAATATTTTCTCGCAAGTCATCATATTAGCGAAAACATGCAAATTTTTCAGACATTTTGAAGGTCGCAATTTTTATTGCTGTGGAATGAATTGACTTTGATAAAATACAAAATATTCTTCACTTTTTACTTCTCGTTATGAAAGTATGAAGAAGGACAATGTTTATAGCAGAATGGGATTGTACAGGTATTTTTTCTCGTGAATTAGGATCCCATCCACTTAATTTATAGGTCTCATATTTCTTCTCCCATAAAAATATAAATTAGAGGAAAGCCCCTCTACTTATCCCAACTTGAAATGCCACCAACAAAGTAGAGCTCTGCGGTACGTGTGAGAAATGCGGCACCTATGCCATCACTATACTTAACTGTATTAATTGCAAGTGTAATTTATCATCAAACTTTTTAACAAGTAGAAATTCTCTTACTCTCTACTTTCAAATAGGACAATAACATTTGTACAAATTTAAAAAAAATTCAAACTGCCAAATAATTAAGAGAAAAAAAAATTCCTTGTGCGTTGAAAAAGCATAAAAAACTAACCCGTTTCAAGATATTCGATTACCCCTTTTCCCTTCTAAACAATGAGCCATCTTTCTAAAGCTGCTTTTAAAATTATTACGACATTTATGAACAATTTAGGTCAAAATAGATGTTTCTAGGGGGGAATTCGACAGGTATTAAGCAATAATAAAGATAATGTAATAATAATTATTTTAACACCAGACCATAGCCTCGTATCAGCATCTTGAGCCTTTATCAAATATTTCTTTTTCCCTTTTCCTCTTGTACGCCGCCGCGCCGCCTTCTCGTTCAACACTTTAAGCACTCGATATGTGGTACCCTTTCAGAAAACACCGCGTTACATAATATATACCTGAGCCCCATCACCTCCATACATTTCTCTCTGGAGAGAGAGAGAGAGATCGCTCACGACGACGCTTCAAAGCTTACGCTGCAAGATAAGGTGGATAAGACGGGAGTAATTTTCTCTGAAAATTTAAGACACTTTTATTGGTGTTTGTTGATGCTTATTGCTTATTGTTGTTGTACATGTGTGTGCACGAGATACAAGACCGACAAAGCCGAGGAATGAAGAGGGACTAGGATCCACCATAAATATAAAGAAATTACTTGCCCTATCCAAGCCTTTCTGGCTTGAAGGGTTCGATGTGTAATCAAATCATTAATTCATTTTGTAAAAACTTTTATCTCTTCGCGTGTGGACATTCATGTTTAAACACCTTTTATCTGTTCATTCACAGAATGCTAAAAAAAATCTTGTCCAGTCCTTAAAATTACTGATCCCTTTTACGCTTTTCATCTAAAAGAAAATGAGATATTTTTGGGAGATTGTAACCCTGAAATGCTTCTAGTCTTGTCCGTTCACTGCGTTACGTTTTATGTAAAATCGAGAAAAATTTAGCGTTGCATAAACCTGCTATTTAAGTCATATCACAGTCACATTATCCTCAATGATGATATCCGGCATGCAATACATTTATAAAAAATCCCTTTCCAGTCCTTTTGGAAAGCATGAAAAGTTATTCTCTTTTTTTAAAAAAATTCACAGTTACATTTCCATACATTTCTCTTTTTAAAAAGCGTAATTATCACAAGATTTTTGTGTGAAAAGCCATCTTCGCATAACATAAGTGGGATAACTCTAAAAGGATTTCCGACAATCATTCCGTCTAAATCATATTGTAAATGTGGATAAACTGGAGAGTCGGTTTTCCTCAAAAAGATAGAAAGGTTGTGTGTGGCCCTTTATAAAGATGTAGCGAGTTTTTAAAAAAGTGTTTCCTCTGAATATTTTTATATCGAAAAGTGTTTCTATGTGGAAATATTTTCTAATATTAATCATGAAGAGTATCGGTTCTGATAACCCTTTCAGTATAAATGGGAAGAGGGAATAGGACGAAAAAAACTATGATATTATGTACACATAACAACAATAAAAGCTGATGATGTACTTGATCAGTTGATCCCCTTTGAAGAAGAGGAGGTTGTGAGTTAGATCCAGGTAAGGAGTAATCAAGCTTTGCTTTTTATATGAAAGGGTAAAGTTATAAGGAATAAAGGGAGAATGGGAAAGGGAGAGCCTATCATGTCCATATTATATAATCATAATAATCATAATAATAAAAATGGATGTGGTGGTGGTAGAGAGTTGTTCTTTCCACTCTTTTTTCATGTATGATGCGGCTTCAGAAGCTGCTCGTCGGCTCGCTTTTCCCTGTAATTACCTCTAATCATTTCCCTTGCACAAAGAAAAGCCGATGTGTACATATTAGGGAGTTGGAATTCTCTGTCTGAAATATAAATGTAATCCTCCATTTCTCTTTGCTCGCAACTCTCATACAATTGTGGAGTAAGTGGGGATGATAAATACTAGGATGAAATATGTGGGCAGAGGAGAAACTAAATAGTATGCATATTTCTTTGGCACTTATGGTAATTGTAATTTGATAAGAAATGTTGCCCGAGTGAGATAGAGAGAGAGGTGTGGGGTTCCAGGTTAATAAAGTGATGTGATGCATTCCTTTTTTAAATAGGGTAAATATTTGAGGAAACGTTTTGCCATGCGAATATTTATTAGGCAGGTTGAAAGAAAATGTAGCTGATGGCTTTAAATCTTTTTAAATTAAATGTAAGATTCTATTAAATTATAAATACAATTAACTATAAAGTCTCCAATAATTAAAGCTGTTTGACTTCCGATAATTATCAGTTATCTCCGTGAATAAAACGGAAGGACAACAACTGTTTTCATTGAATTGTTTAAAAAAAAGGACACCCACCTCCTTAATTTCCCTTAAGAGCAAACAACTGAGGAATAAATTATTCTTGAAAATGCAAAAGAGCTTCCCATCCTGTTTCTTTAGTGCGACAAGCGGGCAAGCGGAAACTTTTTTACTCTGAATAAATTGCACTCATTATCATTTCAATTTTGTAAAAATGCAGAGCATCAAGTCAAAGGCTTTTTATTGAGACTGAACAAAAAAAGTAATCAGACTCATCCTTTTTTTAAGTTTCTCCACTTGTAATAGAATCATTGAATAGGATGCTTCAATCAGTCAAAAAAAAGGTACTGACAAATTGAAATGATCATGTTATCATGATGAAGTTGATTATGTAATCGTACCGCGCTCCTAATGCTTACGCATGGAGAGAGACATAATGGCACTGCGGTCGGCCATCCTCGGATGGATTTCAGAGAGTGAAATTACATAAGCATTTTCTCTCCCTTCTCTGTCCCTCAATGACTTCATTTTTTCCCTGGCCAACCAATCTCTCAAATGATATTAACTTTACAAGTTCATTTCCCATGTCAATATCAAAGCTTGTCTGTATTTATACCCCGGGAATTGAATCGCATGCTGACAGGATGAACCATTATCGTCATCTTTATTATGTTATGACTAATATTATTTTTCTCGTTTGAAAGAAAAAACTAGATCGTGCTGTTTTCCTCTAGTTGGTGAATGGATTAAGTCATTTTATATTTGGGGAGAGAGTGCTGATTTTTTTAATTAGAAAAAATATTGAAAAGAGATTAATTTTGATTGTAATGAAGAGCATGACGAAATTTAAGCGATGCGAAACTTCGCTTATTTCCTGGACCCGAAAAGGGTTGATCAATTTGTCTTACAAGAAATTGCTGGCTTAGTTTACGTCCCGGAAAGAATGGGATGAGAGGATTACAAGATGTTGAAGCGATGAGTGAGATCATTGTCTGATTTGGATTTGATTGTGGAATGATTATTGTGATTGTGGATAGAGGTAATGCGAGTGGTGCCAGACGGCTTTCAGCCGTTTAATGTGATAGTTCACATAACTCAAAGATTACTCATTCTTTCCAGGCTTGGATTGAAAGGGAATTAGCATAGCAAGTACCTTGTCCTTTTTTTAAAATGAAACACACGTGGGCTCCAACTTTCGGAATGAGTAACCCTTTCTGGAAGAAAATAAACTAATGATAATCGCATCTGCCTTGAACAAGAGAAAATGGTCATTGTGATCTGTGTCAGTTTCATAAGAACAATCTGATCTGTCTCGGAAGCTTATTTTTCTACTCTGATATTTTTCCTATACATTTTACCACTAAGAGTCAGCTTCATGTCCAATCATTGTGTCATCCCAGCCACTTACATGACAATAAGTGTTGATGGACAGTCAAATTTATATTTGGTGTAATCAGCTCCAGCCAAGAATAAAAAAGAAATTAATCATGCGAGAAGTGTTGTGCTGATTACAGGTGATGACTTCCACTTTGTTCCCGAATACTACTTGTGTACCCGCCGCACTTTTTATTATCTATTCTCAAACCTGCCAATAAAAAATGGCCGGCAGCAAGAAACTCTGGTGAAGAATAAGGGGTAACTTTATCAAGTTTGATTGAGAAGGTGAAGGGTAGACCATCACATTTTAAACAGTTACACGAATAGAAATATTAGGAAAATAAAATTTGACACGTCCACCAAAAAACTATCTCGTTTCTCACCGGATCTCATGCCACAATTAAAAATGAAGGAGATGAGAGCAGCCATTCGGGGAAAATACTAAAAGCAATGTTAATTATTTAAGGAGACATGCCACGACGGCCATTCCCGTCTCCTATTTTTTAGCATTTCCCGTTCGCCTAAAAAAACACGAAAAGGCATGGCCACAGCCTACATCGAATTCCATTTCGCCAGTCGAGCTTGCCCACTGCAAACTTGACAAGTGGCAATTTGAGGTAATGACAAGCATTTACACCAACTACATGGTCCAATTGTGTGCAATATGTTGTTTAAAAGGGAGCGAGAGAAAGGTTCGTTCTGACAGACAATATATAATTGGCTGTCGCTTCTTTTAGCTGACGGGTAAAAAATAGTAGATTGAGCGGTACTCCAGGTAAATAGAAGCAATTAACAATTTTTTTTCCTCAGAAGAGAATTGAATGTGTTAGGATTACAGTGGTTGGGGCTTCAGCTTCTTGTAATTGCTCAACTGAACATGAGTCTATGACAGAGAGTTGGTGCTGGGTCTTGAGCCCAAGGTTTGATGATGATGATGATGATGGGAATCTGCCAATACAACTATTTGACATGTTATTATCATTTATGAACTGAGAAAAGTAAGAAAAGCGTTTCTCCCTTCCTCTTTTCACTTAAAGCAATGTTTACCCCGTAAATTCCTGTGTTGTGATGAGCTCTAGTTTGGCTGTGAAGAAGGAGCTGTAGAGAAAAGATAGAAAGAGAGCAATTTCTCATCCACTTTTATGAATTACTATGGACAATAGCGTTGGAGTCGTGTTACCTCCCTCCTCATGTTCAAAAGAGGAACAAGTGATGATGACGAAGTGCTAAGGAAACGCAGAGTGTACAAGCAGAAGACAAAACATCTCAACAGTATTTTTTTCCTACAAAGATTCTACACTCTTTCCCCAGATTCTCTCTTCTCGAAAGCAAGTTGTATTGTAATCTGACTGCCTTTCTCGCTCAAGAAGGTGTAAAGGAGAACAGGTGTGTTTTTTGGGGGACGGATTGTCGGCTTTTCTCAAAGGAGTGAGGTGCGAATTGTTGTTAGAAGTGTAATCACGCATTGATGGCTCTTTTTTTCTCTCTTAAGGTGAGCGAAAGATACCGCCCGCCTTCTCGCTTTTCTTGTAGCGAAAAAAAAAATATATACAGAGATGTTCCTCTCACTCTGACTTTTATTCTACTAATATTACATTGGAAAAATAGTCTATTCTTGTAGAGAAAATCGACCAATTTCTTCCATTTCATACTGACGATTTATCTACACTGAGTATTATTTTGCAAGACATTTTCTCGAAGGGAACTCGGGTTGGGGGTGAGAGAGAGGAAATAAAGTAGTAATTTTTTATATTACTAGTTAAATCACAAAATAGTCATCATCCCCACTTTATCTAGAAATGTATGAGGCTTAACAGGCATATAAAGATAATGGAGCTGAACCCACAAGAAACTCTTTTAGAAAAAAGTTAGTAGCAAAATGTAATCAGCCAACAAGGCAGGTAGCAAAGCAAAGGTAATCTTATCGCCTCACATTTTTATACTCTATTCATCATCTTGTGATGTGGACGATGAACTTGTAATGCCCCCAAGTATGTATTCTAATCGGTTTTTTAAAAAGGAGAAAAGCAAAATCACGAAATTAAAGAGAGCGCTTTTTTTCTCTTTAAAACTCTCACTAAATCCCATGAGCAGCGATTACACAAGAGTTATTCTCCTCTTGTTAATAAAACAGAGAGTTAGCAATTTCCCAACAAAATATGTGTGATCATTGATGATCATCTCTTGTCAGGTTTAGCAGGTTAGGGATCGTTGAGGAGCAGCAGGAGACAAGATAAATAATGGCAGCTAAACGCTTTTTTTCTTCCTACTTTGATTCATCAATCAATAGAGTGTAAAGTCATTTCATGTTTTCTTCATTGAGAGTTTTTTTTTGGCGAAAAAAACTCAACAAGTTTCCCTCCCGGTGGAGGACACACTTTTTGGGGAGCAAAGAGCAAAACTCATTAGTTAAGAGGGAACAACAAGTTTATTGAGCAGGAGAATTTATACATGCCGTAACCTTTCGCTTTACACCTATTAACTTGTGCTATAACCCATATAATTATTATAGTCTTACCATTACTATTTCAACTTGAGATTTTTTCTTAAAAAAAGAAAATTTGTTTTCTTCTTAATAATTTTGCAATTTTCGATGATGT
>JAHZMU010001795.1:0-15593 GCA_027743725.1 Rambutsinella grinnellia
AAGTTTGGAATGTGTGCGGCGCATAATGGAATATGTGCGACGCGTAATGAGAATTGCACAAAGAAATCGAATGAACGAAAGAGTCTCATTATACTTGAAAACTTTTTTTCTTGTGATTTTAAATTCATTTCCCTAGAAAATATCCCACACAATTGGGAGAACTTGTAGTCAAAGAATTTTATCGGAACTTTCCCATCGAACGTTTTCCCATATTAGGTTACCAAGAACAAAATCAGAAACGCAAAATTATTGCAAATTATTCTTAGTGTTATTATAAGATATTAAAGCACATTCCTGCTTTATCAGTAGCTACCTACTTGGCATCAACGCCAATTTCGGATACTTGTTTAGCATTATGACACGCATAAAAAATGGCCACACCATTCATTTGTCTTTCCGCAAAATTCCCAGTATCATGTTACACGTGAGTGGATGAATAAAAGGATGGAATATAATGGTATACAAATGCTGGAAACATTTTTCAGAGGAATAATCCTGGAAATGGAGGACCTTACTAGTGTCACCTTAATATATAGCAATTGTGGGATATATGAACGTTCTCAAATAACCCAACTCAGAAAATACCTTGACATTTCCACAGTAATTCTTAACCAAATAAACAATCTCGCTTGGAAATTACACTCTTTTTACCAAACTATGCTGTCGAGTCAGTCAATGATGTCACCAGCTTTTTCAAGTTCCGCCCTGAATATATTCTCCTTTCTAAGAATTACACTATAAAAGCTCGTGCAGACAAGTTTGAAACATGTGCGTTAGTAACACTTGTTGACCAGAGTAAGATATTTCATACTCCAAAAGCCAAATTAACGATAGGGGTGTTGAAAACGGTATCCCAGATAAAATCAGTATCCGAGATAATTTTATTCGGATACGGGCTCAACGGGATACATTCTTATCCAGATAAACCCATATCCGCGGATACGCATCTGGATTATCCGTTAATTAACAATTATTAAAAATAAACATATAAATGACCAAAAAGTGGCAAGTCTGCAAGAGTTATGATATGAAATAATAGTTTGGGCAAACTAGTACTCATTACACATTGTTAATTATTTCTAAAAAATGTTTTTGAAGCGAATCATTCCTGAATTTATTTAGTATCTACTTATATAATTATTGTATCAACATTTTAACTTCAAATTTTGAATTTCAAAAAGACGAAAAGATATTATGCCACTCCGCTAAGAAACATATTTGTTCCAACTTATAAACTTGTCCAAATTATAAAAGAATCAGAAAAACATTTATTCATTATTTATGTTTTTAGATTTTTTGCGAGTGTCGTGTTTGTTCTTAAATTTGAGGTTATAGTGCATACCTTAAATACCAGTATTCTGCGATTTTTATAACCTGCCTTATGACCAATGATTTTCTATACACTATTAGTAAAATCTCATTTAATGTTGGACTCATATTTGAACGCAAAAGTACTCGGAATTTTTAAATAAAAACGAGGGTAAGTTATTCCAAAAAAATACAGCAACGTTTGGATAGCGTGTAACTCTTTAAATGCTTCCATAACAATTGTATTCCATTAGCAACCAATTGTTCAATGTTTAACAGCAGTATCCGGGATATCCAGATATTCTCGGATATTTTCATCCAGATAAATTTTTATCCAGTTACGATTTTATCCGGATACATTTTTTAAATTTCATCTGGATTATCCAGATTTATCCCGTATCCTCAGCACCTCTAATTAACGAATGGCTGCAATCTGGTGTGTTTATCAATTCAAAGAACCTCGAAAGAGACAAGAAGCGATTCAGGTGAGTGGATTCCTTTCAATTCTTTCAATTCAATACTTTCACATTCATCACGTTCCGAGTCAAGCCCACCCCTTCACTGATAAATCTGGCGAGACCCTTTCCCTCAATAATATGGATTGTGATATTTACCAGCGTTGGACTATTATACTTTCTAACTTATCTAATCAACAAAAAGCTGTCAAAAAATATCTTTAGCAAATATTATCGTGGCCATCTTTACAAGTATGATTGATCAGCAAACAACCCGTTATCTGAAAACTAGACAGATATTAAGCTCCAAATCTTAGCTTATATAAAGGCATGCTTTTTTGCATTCTTGGCTAAAGGCTCCACTCAATCCTGGCCTGACACTCTAATCCATTTCCGTTTTAGTGACATTGTCACAAAAGAATTCGCCATTATTTCAGCAAACCCATTTAAGTTTGCGCCCTACTTGAGATATTTTATTAAAGGGTTAGTCACTTTAAAACTTGAGGTGATTCCCGGATATCGTTTTATCTTTCCTTGGTATATTCGAAGTTCCACCATGCTGTGAAAGCAATTGCAAACCTTGAAAGTCTTAGGTTAATGAATCGCAGAAAATATATAACTATTGAGAACTTGAAAGAACTCATGAAGGTCTTACAAGTTTGAGCAATTAAAAAGTAAAATCAAATAGATATTTAAATATAATATTGGTTGAATACTTTCAAGAAAAATTTAAATAAAAGACGCAGAAGCATTAGAATTTCAGAATACACAAATTTGGGGAGATTTCTTTAATCGGAGAGATCTTGAAGCAAAAGTTTTACTTTTATTAAATTAAATTATTGCCTTAAAACTACTTTTGTAAAAAATAAATAAATCGATATCTAGCATTTAAGAATCCAATTAATTATTATTGTTCTAATTACATGTAACAAAATCGACTGAAATGATGTTTTGCGATTTTAAATTTTCACAGAAATAATTTAAATTATTTATGCGCCTTCCCGGTCCTAATTGTCCATAACAATTCTCCAAGAAAAGCTGCGCTACTAATCGTAATAAACAGTAGCCATATCTCAATCGCATTCCTAAACTTACCATCAATCCTCATAGAATTTCAACTCACTTTCACTGTCGTCCTTCAACCCAGTCAAGCTTCGAACCTTCACATTGCTCTGAACCCTATCGGATGTAATGCAGCCATAAGATCCCTTCTCCTATTCGTCAAAAATACCCGATTCCTTCATGACTGCAAAAATCTTACCCATCTTTGCACTTTCTTTCCCAGCGAATACAAAATATTCGTTGCTGTAATAGTCAACTCTTTTCCCAACGTAGCATTTTCTCCCGCTTTCACTTTCAATCATTTTATTAGCCGAAATTGTCGTACTCAGTGAATGCCTGCTTGGATATATCGCAGCGTACTTTCCACTAATGAGAGTCTCTAAATATTTCTTGAGGTCATTAGTTATCAAAGCATCAATAAGTTTCTTGAATAGCTCTTGTTCCAGGTTACCTCCTAAACCCCTGCTTGATTTTATATAATTGATAGTCTGATTAATAGCAAATGGAACTTTGTAAACAATAGATTAATTATTTTTCACTAGTTCTCCAAAATCATTCTTTCTTTCATCACTTTGCGGACTGACTAGTGCACTTGTCATATAATGATTAATAGCAAATGGAACTTTGTAAACAATAGAGTAATTATTTTTCAATAGTTCTCCAAAATCATTCATTCTTTCATCACTTTGCGGACTGACTAGTGCACTTGTCATATACCCCGCGTAATAATTTCCCATGAAAAAACATCCAATCATCCAAATAATAAAAAGTGCTGAACTCATCTTTCTAGAATCCGTTGTGGAGAACTAAAGCGGAAATTGTTGAGAGAAAGTCAAATGATGTCTTATTTTTTAGGTTTAAATTACTAAAATATGAAACAAGCATAACCGAAAGTGCTAAACAACTCCAAAATGGGAGATCGCCTTCAAAGAAAAACAAAGAAAGAAAGTCCCAAGCCACAGAAGACTTTCTGATTTGGTCGCAATAAACAAAATTTAAATTTACATACTCAGAAATGTATGGAATTGGATTTATTGCGTCCATTGCATTTGAGGGAGGTCTGATGTTGCACGAGAAGCCTTAATTTGAGGAAGCTCTTTAATTAAATCGGCATATTTCTCTAGCTTAAGTAATGGCTTGATTGAGACAAGAGATGAGTTGAGTGACTCCGCAACAAAATCACACATTAAGACGAAGGGACAGTCACACTATTAAATAAAATATATTAATTTAGAGTTAATTTAAATATAAATATTTTCATACATATCCCATATCATTCTCAATGTCGAAATAAAGGTCAAATCTTGAATAGTTCCAAACACACTTGTTTAAGTAGTCCTGAGTAACAAATGCGTTATCCATTACAACGTAGTCAGATCTGCTTTTCCCAAAATGAGAATTTGTTAAGGAATCCATAATCCTTTTTAAATTCTCCATTTAAAAGTAGTATAGAATGGTTTTGATTGTGCTTCTTTGTTTTTCCGCTGTCACAAGTGGACAACTAATCAGTCACACATAACAGTTTTCATTTTCCTCACGTTTGGTGAAAAATAAGGTAAAAAATAAAGAGCTCTTGTCACTACAATCCCAATTAATTTATGTCATTTTCCTAATGAGGGGCGACAGTCTGGAGTGCTTTTAGATAAAATCTAGTCGAGATAATGTTATGTCATTTGAAATGAGGGTTTTACATCATCCATAAAAATGCTTAATTTATATCCTTTTATTTAATTGTGCAATTTAAGCTGACATTTTTCTATACATATTTCTACCAAACTTGGCATTGATCTTCCACCGGTTTATTCATCCCATCAGGATCTACCGGGCAATTATAGAGGTCTGCAAACTCCTCCATATTCCAAAGGGGAACGTTTGTACGAAACTCCCACGGAGCATGATTATCAAGTAGGATTTGAGCTATTAGCTCTTCGTTCGTGATAGACAGGCACCACGGCTAAATTAAATTAAATTATTAAAATAATTAAGGCAACTATTTTAAATCATTTTTATACTTGCGCAAATCCAATAAAGAATAGCTGCTCAGGCGAGTACGCCTCCAATCCCGGAAGCCTCAGCTCTCGCCCGTTATCCTCCACCCATTTCCTATAACCAACGAATGCTTCACGGGCGCCGCCATTATCCGCAATATTTTCCGTGACGCCCTGAGCCCCATTTACGTTGGTCTGACATGCATTGAGCTCTCTCTTGATAATTAGCTTTTGTTTCCGGATCCCACCAATCCCTCACATTTCCATTTTCATCGAATTGAGCTCCTCTGAAATCAAAGCCGTGGGTGATCTCGTGTCCAATAACCATTCCAATAGCTCCAAAATTTTGGTGCATGGGACGATCCCCTCCAAAAAATGGGGGTTGGAGGATGCCAAGTGGAAACACTAAAAGAATAATTGTAAAAAATATGAACTTGCTAACCTTGCATTTAAAAGCTTACGAATGTTATGATGTGTTGGTGAATATCCAGCATCTACCATTCCTGGAGGCATTCTCCATTCCATCTTATCTGTAGCGTTGCGTAGTCTGTTCAATCTATACATTCTTTCATAGACTGAAGTAGTAACTTTATTCATGAAGTGTCCCTGATTCATGGCTGGAGGTAACCATTCGTATCTTTGCTCCAATTCATCGTTATCCTTTAACCAATCAGGATACGCAAGATTCGTCGTTAAAGTCGTTTCTTTCAAAAGAGCTGCTTCCTTTATCTCATTTCTCATCCAATCAGCCTCCTCCACAATTTGTCTGAAGCCTTTACGTAGATAATCCACCATCTCGTACATCTTTTCCTTCCCACTATCTTCAAAACCAGACTCCTCCACGTATTTCTGACCAATCGCCATGCCAAATGTGTTCATAGCTCTATTATAACAGCTTAAATTCCTCAGCTCTGGCTCCAAAAATCCGAACATTTGCTGCTGGAAACGGAAATCAATATCTCGCATGTTTCTAGTAGATTCTGAAGCCAATACGGAGACCATTCTCCAAACAATGTAATTCGCTAAGACTCTCTTTGTCTCCATCTCTTGCTTCAAAATCGGAATTAAATTTTTGATATACTCCATCTCCTTAACAATTATCCTTTCATTTTCATCAATCGTGACCCTACTCGCCTCTGTAGTGCTCTTGAAATAATATAACCAATCTATTTTAAAATCTTCGTCAATTCTATCCGTCTCCTCTTGATATTCCTTGATAGTTTTAGGATTATAGCTTCTTTCCATATCATATCTTTCCGCATCACTTGAAGAAATCTTTGCCAGTTTACTTTCCAAAGATATAATTTCCTTTGCCATTGCTCGTAGCTCAGCCTCCGTTTGGGTTGAGTTTAACTCTTGAGCTGTTTCCACAATGAATGATTCATACGCAGAGATAAGCCGTGTATAGTTTTCAGGAGAGATAAGCACCGTTCTGGGCAAGCCAAATGTTCCCTGGTCAAGCTAAGAAACAATGCAATTTTTATATAGCTGATATTTTAGATAAGCCATTAATTTTAATCTTACGTATAAAGCCATGCTTTCCGTATTTTTCATGTCAAAATCAACATCAACTAAAAGAAGTGCTGATTTTGGATTGGGATCTGCGAAAAAATGATGTTTTATATAAAATATTTAAATTATTTAATCAAATTACTTACAAATAGCAACAGTTCGCGAAACATAAAGTTGTACGTCGCTTATCATTTTTATCATAAAGATTAAAAGGCCAATGATATTTAAGTCAAATTTGGAAGCACCTTTCAGACAACTAAAGACTGGCCACTGGCCCACGCGAAACATAAAGTTGTACGTCGCTTATCATTTTTATCCAGTCAAACTCTTCTGCATTCCACTCCTCAGGATTCAACAATTCCCAGCCACCCACCACATTAATTAATTGATGGAAAGTGTCCAATCCATCATCTTCAATTTTATCTTCGTCCATACAAGTCTGGTAAAACTGTTTGGCTAAATTGACTGGTTTCGCATCATTCTCGTCTTGGGGCTGGTTGAGAACCTTTTCAGATATTTCGAGGATGTCCATAATTAGCTTCTCAAATTGGCTAGCAGAGCCTGATGTTGGTGGAACTGGATGATTTTCAATCCACCTGCCGCATGCAAACTCATAAAAGTTTTTGCATGGATCAACCGAAGCGTTCATGGCGTTTAGGAGGTCATACGCGGCATCAAAACAGCCGCGTTCTAAGCAAATATCGTCATTCCTCAAGTTAACTTGTGGGAGTCCAAGTGATTGGGATAATTGACGGATTTGTTCGAGCTGGGCGTCTTTAGAAAAATGTGAAGCTGCCAGATTAGTACCTAGACAAACTAAGGCAAACAACGAAAACGTTTTAAACATTTTGCCTGTAATTGTTTCGACAAAATTAAAAATTAAACCAATCAGGATACTAGCTTGGGCCAGTGGCCAGTCTTTAGTTGTCTGAAAGGTGCTTCCAAATTTGACTTAAATATCATTGGCCTTTTAATCTTTATGATAAAAATGATGGATTAATAATTAAAATTTATTTTAGGATTCATGCGATAAGTTATATAATTGTTATGTATTTGAGAATTGATAATGTCAAGATAAGAGCTAAATTGTCAACGTTCATTATTCCAAGTAAACATATTTATTTAAGCTTTTAGGGCTCATTAGGAACGAGTCATTGCCATTTTATTTTGGTTATACCTATCCCAAAGCCCAGCAAAGTTTTAATAACAAATTACTTGCTGCTTGTCATCAAGCTAAGCAGCTAAGCATGAGCTAAGTAATATTACACCAGCAGTTACTGACCTTGAGCCATAAAGCAAACATGATCATATCTCCAGCATTACAAAACTGTATACATGATCCATCTAATATGCAGTGTAGAAGCAGATGTAATTCTGCAGAAAAATATTTTTCGGCTGCCGGCTACTGATAAAAGTTAGTTTCCAAAATGTTTCAGAAAACATTCCTTCTCGTAATTTACTTGCAATGTGTGTTTTCCGCAAGAATATTATTTTTCTCGCCTATGTCCAGTCACAGCATGCGGATCTCTCAATGGCCTTTAATAGAAGCTTTGTCTGAGAAAGGTCACGACATAACTTTCCTCTCCCCACTTGTGAATTTTGAGCCAGATCCCCAATCAAAAATCAAATCATACGTTCCAAAAATGCTCGCCGAAACATACGGAAAATCGGATGAGGAGCAACAAAACTTGTATGAGGGAAGGAAATATCTAATCAAACCGAATACAGTTCTATGGTATATGGGTGAATTTGGCAAGATTGTCTGCCAACCTTTATTTTCCGACCCGGAATTTGTGAAGTGGGTTAAATCAGTAAAGTTTGACATGGTTGTTGTCGAAGCCGTTATGAATGAATGTGCTTATGGACTAATTCATTTTTGGAAAGCCAAATTGGTCATTTATGGGACGTCTACAGTTCTTCCATGGTTTCCTGATAGTTTTGGGCTACCGGATGAAAGTTCAGCTATAACTGATTCTTTCCATATTAGCAAGAACCGGGATCAAATGACGTTTTACGAACGGTTTATAAATGCTATTGACCCAATCATATTTAGATTTATAAGGGAATACAGCTATTTGCCAGCATTAGAGAGGATGACCAGAGAAGGTCTCGGGGAAGATGCGAAAGGCATGCCTAGTTTTAAAGAAATTGAGAGGAACTGCAGTTTGATACTAGTTAGTACACATTTTTCAATAGATGAGCCCAGGTCACTCCCACCCAATGTAGTGCCGATTGGTGGGATTTTAGTTACGAAAAAGCAGAAGCCAATTCCACCTGTAAGCAAAAATGTTTAGCAATTAATTTACTATTTTTAAGTAATTGCTTTACAATTTTAGGACATGAAAAGCTTTATCAATTCAGCTAAAAATGGCTTCATCTACATCAGTTTCGGTACTATCGTAGAATTTACAACAATTGAACAGCAAGTTCAAATCGAGTTTGTGAAAGCGCTTGAGAAATTCCCGGATATCAAATTCATTTGGAAGTTGGCAACCGAAATTGACGTTGTGGAGCTTCCCAAGAATGTTTTTGTTACAAAGTGGGCACCCCAGCAGACTTTGTTAGCTCATCCGAAGATAAAAGCATTTATTACACACTCTGGAATGGGGTCGACAATGGAAGCGATACATTTTTCAGTGCCGATGATATGCCTTCCTTTTTTCGCGGAACAAGACTACAATGCAAATATGGTTGCTATCAAGAAGGCTGGCATTGTTCTGGAAATTGTGGGGTTGAAAAGGGAACAATTGGAGACTGCTATTAATGAAATTCTTCACAATAAAGAGTAATAAATTTTAAGACGTTTTAATATTAAAAATCATATTAATCGGATTTTAATATTTAGGTACAACGAGAGGATGACAATGGTTACAAAAGTGTTCAAAGATAGACCCGTTCCACCGCTCGAGAATGCGGTGTGGTGGATTGAATACGTCTTGAGGCATGATGGAATTAATGACTTCATTTCACCGCCTAATATACACCAGTCGTGGTGGAAGAGGAGGCAGATTGACGTTTGGTTAGTAGCAGTTCTAATCATTACGGGGATTTCTTTGTTGTCATTTTTCGTTATAGTTAAAATTATTAAGTTATTAATGATACCTGCTTTTGCATTAAATGAAAAACAGAAAGTTAAGATGAACTGAATAAATATATAAAATAAAAGAGTAAACTGTTGACTGTCACCACCGGCTTTTTGATAAACATCACATCCATTAGCTAGCACTCAGCCCATAATCTTAACAAGGAATATCAGTAAATGACCTTGAATCATAAAACAAACACAATCATCATATCCCAAGGTTGATAACTGTGCTCACATGATCCACTTAGTATTAGTTTGGATGCAGCAGCAATTCTGTAGAGAAAATTTTTCTACTCGAGGTTAAAAAGACTTCAGAATGTTTCAAAAAGTACTTATTTTTGCAATTTTATTGCAATGCGTTTTCTCCGCAAAGATATTATTTTTCTCTCCCATGTCTAGTCACAGCATGCGGATCTCTCAATGGCCTTTAATAGAAGCTTTGTCAGAGAAAGGTCATGAGGTGACTTTTCTCTCTCCACTTGAGAATTTTGAGCCTGATCCTGAATCAAAGATCAAATCATACGTACCAAAAATGCTTGCCGAAGCATTTAGAAAAATGGAGGAGGAAGAGCAAGGAAATTTTTACGAGGGGAGGAAAGGACTTATAAAGCCTAATACGGTTATGTGGTACATGTTAGGCGAATTTGGGAAGATTGCTTGCCAACCTTTATTTGCCGACCCGGAATTTGTGAAGTGGGTGAAGTCAGTCAAGTTTGACTTGGTTGTTGTGGAAGCCGTTGTTAATGATTGTGCTTATGGACTAATTCATTTCTGGAATGCGAAATTTGTTATTTACGGAACGGCGACAGTTCTACCTTGGTTCCCTGATAGTTTTGGGTTTCCGGATGAGAGTTCAGCAATAACGGATGCGTTGCATATTAGCAGGAACCGGGATCAAATGACATTTTTAGAAAGGTTTATAAATGCTGTTGACCCGATTATATTTAGATTTATTAGGGAGTATAGTTATTTGCCAGCGTTGGAGAGGTTTACTAGGGAAGGTTTAGGAGAAGACGTGAAGGACATGCCCAGTTTCAAAGAGATTGAGAGGAACTGCAGTTTGATACTGGTCACTACACATTTTTCGATAGATGAGCCGAGGTCACTCCCACCCCACGTGGTACCTATTGGTGGCATTTTAGTTACAAAGAAGCAAAAGCCAATTCCATCTGTAAGCACAAATTTTTAACGACTAACTTAACATTTTTATTTAAACTATTCTGTTATTTTCAGGATATGGAAAGCTTCATAAATTCTGCTAAGGATGGCTTCATCTACATCAGTTTTGGAACTGTCGTTGAATTTACAAAAATTGACTCTCAAGTCCAAATTGAGTTTGTAAAAGCGCTTGAGAAATTCCCAGATATTAAATTCATTTGGAAGTTGACAACTGAAATTGGAGCTGTTCAGCTCCCAAAGAATGTTTTTATTACAAAGTGGGCACCACAGCAAACTTTACTGGCTCATCCAAAGATAAAGGCATTTATTACCCATTCTGGAATGGGGTCGACAATGGAAGCTGTTCACTTTTCGGTGCCGATGATATGCCTCCCAGTATTCGCGGAACAAGATTATAATGCAAACATGGTTGCTATCAAGAAAGCTGGCATTGTGCTGGAAATTGTCGGGCTGAAAAGGGAACAAGTTGAGTCTGCTATTGATGAAATCCTTCATAATAAAGAGTAATTAATTTATAGATTTTCAGAATTTTAAAGTTATAAAATTAATCGGATTTAAATATTTAGGTATAAGGAGAGGATGACAACGTTGACTAAAGTTTTCAAAGATAGGCCTGTCCCACCTCTGGATAATGCGGTGTGGTGGGTTGAATATGTTTTGAGGAATGATGGAATTAATGAATTCATTTCTCCACCCAATATACATCAGTCGTGGTGGAAGAGGAGGCAGATTGACGTCTGGATAGTCACATTTGCAATAATCTCTGTGATTATTTTGGTTGCGCTCTTTCTCTTTGTTAAAATTGTAAAGTTATTGGTGAACATAGCATTTAAATCGAATCAAAATCCGAAACAGAAATTGAAAGTGAACTAAACAAATACAGATATGTATATAAAATGTTAAAAACTATACCTTGAAAACGCTTTAAGTACAATCCAGAAATTAAGGGTTTCAATAAATTCAACTGAATATATTATTAACATTTTAATTTATTTATTTCTCTACTCCCACATTGCCGTTGTAAAATAAAGATTTGATAAGAACAACATTCCATTTAAAAGAAAATCTTTTCTGCACAATCTATTCCCAACTTTCATACTAATCCTTTGTAAACTTACTGTTTTTCTTTGATAAAATTTCCGACTTTTTTGTCCCATTTCGGAATTATTTGAGAGGGAAATGTTCAATGAATCCAGTACGTCTTTGGAGGCTTCATCCACAACACCCATTGCATGAAATGAATGAATTCCACGGATTATTGAAATCTGAAAATTATATCAAAAATTGAATAACTATTTTGTATACAGTCACCCTCCCAAAAATTGTCAATTTCATACGAAAATATCGGTAATGAAAAACTGCAAATCAGCGACGGTCGCATCTTCCCTAATAAGCCGGAACATGGTATAAGTCTGGAAGGCTTGTTGCCCAAAAAATATCACGTAAAATAAAAGCATTCCAACTCCAATCGTTTTATTAAGTTCCTTCATGATAAGCTCTAGTCTCGTATACAAAGTGAGAATTTTATCCATTTCCACTTGAGATTTAACGGAATTGTTTAGAGATCTCAGATATTCTTCAACGTGATATGATAAGCATCCCGTGAATGTAGTCATCATTGAGATTGCCAAGAGTAGAACACCAATATTAAATGATTGTAAAAGCCAAGAAATAGAGTCAAGCCATGAAGCCATCTCATTACCAAAGAGGGAAGAAGGTTGACTTGAATTATTCATATAGCCTTGTAAAGCATGAAATATATTGAATATTTGGAAGTAGTCCAGAACACTATTGAAAACTTAAAATTAATAAGAGCCAATTGATTATCAGTGAAAGCTACTTACCCAGAAAAGATGATAAATCTCCAACATTTGAAAGAGCTTGAACCTTTCCCACTTATCATTTTTATACCCCTCCCATCTTTTAAAGTATTGCTCAATGTTTCCAAATTATTTATAAATTTTTTATCCAGAAGCAAACAATCAATCGGGATATAAAGCAGATTTGCCATCAACCACAAACTAACTTCGAGTCTGGCAAAAATATCAAACTTAGCATGTTTAAGAGCGCCTCCAATCGCCAGAATATCATAAATGCAATTTATTACACCGATAAGCCTTGTCAAGATGTATAAAACAAGTACAAGTTTTATCTTTACATAACCACCACATTTAATTAGAGGACCAAAACAAACTAACGAATAATAGTTAAAAGTCCATTCAAGAAGGCTTTTCCTTTTATAAAATTTGTAAGCTTTTTGAGTGAAATATGCGTTTTCCAAAGAATTCATTTTTGAAAGTAGCAAGCAAATATAAATAGTGATAAATATTATGAAGTTTTTGGTTTGTTGTAACTTCTTCAGGAAATATTGATCAAGCATTTTATTAAAGTGATTTTGGCTTCCGCTGAATAAAACGTTGATGTGCCTAGTAACTATGGCCAAATAAATTACTTTAGATAATTTTTTGATTTTGCCATCCGTTTTTATGTCTGGCATAATGGGTTTAGAAGAAAAGACAAACTATACTTAAGCTTTCTTTAATGGAGTAAGCGCCATGCATAATGACCACTTTTTACATATCAAGAAAGCGAATCTGCCAAACCCTTTTAGGAAAACCTAGAAAGTAAACAATCAAAAATTCAACAGATTTCGTAATTTATTTGAACAAATCAATAAGTTATACTGGCGATTTTGGTCTGGAATTTAAATTCGCATTTTATTAAACCTTTTTCCTTCGGTAACCATAATGTTTTGTCTTATATTGAAGTTGTAATCATTTGAAATAATCAAGAGAGATACCTACAAAACATAAATAAAACGATTTTTATAATACCATATTTAGTGACTCAATATAATATTTAGAATAGGACTTGAATTTGACAATATGAGACTCGTTATGTTCCAAAAGCTCATGAACTATATTGTTAACTATTCACTGCAAATGTTTTCCTTACCTATTCAATAATCATTCATTCCTGTAACAAAGTAAGCTGGTGTTACATGCTGCCATTTCGTCTTTAGTCATCCCATCTCTCAAATCTCAAGGTCATCCATATAGAACAGCGGAGCATGCGAGCCCGTAACAAAGTTGGATGCTTCTTTACCAACGTATTTAACCTTGAAAAAATGTCATTTCATGTCGTGTAAATAAAATGAAATAATATTTACAGTTCTGCCATGTCCTCCTGATGATTACTTGTAGTCTGATGTAGGACAGAAATATTTTTACATCTTCAATATTCATCAAATTTATTAATTTCGATTGGCACTGTGATGAGTGGAATAATTTTAAAGGATGGATCCCCTCAGGTCCAACTATCTGGGGGAATTCTTGAAGGAAAACAAGAGATTTCTCGAGGTGGGCGTCCCTTCAGCTCCTTTATTGGAATTAAGTACGCTTCATACCCCGAAAGATTTGCGGAAGCTCAGCTCTGTGACGATTCATGGGATGGAGTGAAAAAAGTAATTAAAATGGGACCGAAATGCGTCCAATCCTCAATGGTTCCTAGAGAAGACGGTGGAATGACTGCGGGTCGAGCGCAGGTGCAGGAATTACCCATTATTTAATGCTAACGGAGAAATCAAAAGGCCTTTTCAATCGGTCCATTAGCCAAAGTGGGACGGCGCTAAATAATTGGGCGTACTCTGTCAATCCGAAGAAGATAGCGGTGGAGTTGGCAAAGTATATGAAATGCCCTTCGAAAACGGAGGACCCTTCATCGCAAGAAATTTTGGATTTTTTCAGCAAAGCTGATATGAAAGTTTTGAATGAAGCGGCGATTTCTTTTAAGAAGGTAAGAAATAATTAAGTCGTAATTTAAAAAGTGCTAAATACTATTTTTTATGTAGTCATGGCCACCGGGTGCCCCAGCCTTCTCCTTTGGCCCTACAGCAGAACCATCAGTTTGTAATGAGACGGAGCTCACTCCATTTATTTCAGAGTCGCCTTTTGTCCTTTTAAAAAAAGGAAAGCTCCAAAATATTCCATGGATGGTTGGGATGACAGTGGATGAAGGGGCGTGCTCATCAGGACCGCTCCTCTTGAGTGAAAAGAAACTTGAAGAGTTGGATTTGAAATGGGAGGAGCTTGCGCCAAAGGCTTTCAACTTTTCTGATTTGGTTGAAGTCAAAGAACAGCCAGTGGTAGCTAGGAAGCTCAAAGACTTCTACTTTGGAGGGAAGCCAATTGGACTAGAGACAAGGGACGGATTGACAAACCTTTATTCAGATGAGATGTTCAATTATGGAATACATAGGGCGGCGAAGGAGATGAAGGAAGTGAACAATAATGTTTACTTGTACCAATACGCGTATGAAGGTCCTCATTCGGTCTTTATGGCGATGATTCCATTTCCGGACAAGGAGAATAAAAGTAAGAATAAATAGTTAGTTTACTTTATTTTTAGGTTTTAGCGTTAATTCTGTATTTTTGAAGGGGTCATGCACGCGGATGATATAACACCTTTATTTGATATGGAGCCAATGGCAGAATCATTAGGATTTCCAAAGGAAGTAACCAAATTGCTCCAACCCGGCAAAGACGAAGAGTTTTCAAAGCGCTTTGTGAAGCTCATCGTGTCTTTTGCTGTTGATGGGTAAATTAGAAAATAAATTATTCGTAATTTTTATTGTACCTTAATTTTTTTGTGAAATTAGGAAACCAACTTATAATATTGGAGGCTCTGGAGAATGCAAGTGGGAGCCATTGGATGGAAAGGATGAATTAGTATTCTACAAAATCAATGAGAATCCAGAGCCAATCAAAGATCCGTATTTGGAAAGAATGCAATTTTGGGATGGCTTGTATGCAGATCACTTTGACAAGATTTTGATAAAAGGTTCTCCAAATTCTGAAGGGAAGAAGGAATCAAAGTTGTAGAAATATTCACGTGCCAAATATACTTATTTACTTACAAGGGAACCGCCCGGAGTCGGGAAAGCACTCAGAGATATGACATAGTGTACCTGAACCAGTTTTTTACGGTGATTCCAATGGTGTAATC
>JAHZMU010001796.1:0-10554 GCA_027743725.1 Rambutsinella grinnellia
GTAGAGAAACCAAGAGAAAATTCAAGTTTTTGAAGGGAGACCTTATCCATATTACATGAAATGTACAACGTAACAGATTTCAATTTTAGACACTCAGATTTTTATAACAGACTGATGCTGTTCTAATAAAGAGGAAATAAAAAGCTGCAGAAGTTTTTTCATTCGAAGTCACAAACAAAGAAAGGCAAATTACAAAAAAAACTCAGTTAATTGGTAAAGAATCACTGAAAAACAAAAAATGATAACTTCCTTAGTAAAGGGAAGTTTCTTATGATAAACGTAATGGATGAACACGGCAGTCTTGAAACATGACTACAAAAATTATTTTTATGTAATGTATCAACTCAACATCATCGTCAGTTTAACTCTACTTGTTTTAAGAGGTGCATAAAATATCTATCCACAAAAAAGGTTTACACTTTCATGAATGTTTTCACATGTTGATCTTTTGTGTGTGACAGTTAATGTACTTACAAAATCTACAGATCGAGCTCTGCAACTCACTGATAAATAGTTTTTTTATAACACCAGTTGAAAGGTAAAAAATACTCAACTTAAAAAGAAGTCTAGACCTTTAAACAAATAGTTAAAAACTGAGCATAATGTATTATCAACAAAAAGAAAACAAAAATAACCTTCCCTTCTCTCTTTGCGTTGTAGTTCGACATTAACTTAATATACAATGAAAAAATTGAAATCTTAAAAATGTATGCGCGAAGAAGTTACAATTCACATATTTATAACCTAGTCAATTAGCTGTACATCATCAACATCGTAATTAAACGCAACGAAAATTGAACTNATAACCTTCCCTTCTCTCTTTGCGTTGTAGTTCGACATTAACTTAATATACAATGAAAAAATTGAAATCTTAAAAATGTATGCGCGAAGAAGTTACAATTCACATATTTATAACCTAGTCAATTAGCTGTACATCATCAACATCGTAATTAAACGCAACGAAAATTGAACTATTATACACAACACAAAACGATGTAGATATTTTTTTCTTGCAAATGATGAGTCAGATTTAGATTTGAAAACAGTCGTGGCTAACGATCGACCGCTGCAAGATCAGAAGCAAAAGGAGAAGATCCCGACACGATCTGATTTCGATGTGAGAAACATTTTTATGAAAAATCTTCTGCTGGAATCTCTTGTTTTACAACTATATACTGGCTGCCATCTAATTTCAGTTAATGATAACGGAGTGACCGTGAAAAGCCATTAGTGTGGAAGAAGGAAACTCCTTAAACACTTCTTATCCACAACGGGAGTAATACAGTGACACAGTTTGACAAGTAATCTAACTCCGCTCATTTGCCATTTTATAATGTAATTATATATAAACTCAAAGCTACATCGAGATCTATCTTGGCCTTAGTGTTAATAGTTATCCTTTGTTTCTTATAGTTTTCTGCCTTAGCCCTTTGTAAAAACTTATTTATATGATAAGAAGGTTTTTACCTATTCTCCTGTAAGAATCATACCATTTGGTAAACTGCTCTTTTCGTCAATAAAGTAGAGTACAGTCGTAGCAATATAGTAAAGGAGTAATAGAGTCATTAACACTTGCCAAAGATATCACTAACAAAAATTAATCCTAATAAAAATGCAAGGTCAAAAAGGATTCTCCCTAGGGTTGATTGTTAAGAAGAAAAAGACGGGTTGGTCACGTGAGCGTCAGAATGTTACCGTCTTTCCCTGGAAGAAAGCGAAATATAAAATTAAAATTGAGTTCAATTAATAAGTATCAAATCATTTAAAGACTTTCACTGTTTCACTTACTTATAAAGCAGATAATCTCTAATCGCAGGAGGAATATTCAGTTGATTTATGCCGTTGTTTGTTGAGTTTTACCCTGGCTTTCCTAAACCAATTATTGACTTGCTTTAGGTTTAGGTTAGTTGCGTTCACTATTTGACGTGTCTCATTATTTGTTGGGTATGGATTCTGTTATCAATTAGAATATTTTTTATTAGTCTTTTCTTGAGAGAGCGAATAGAAATAGAATGTCGAGACTGGCATGACATTTGCCTCATTGTTAGCAGAAAATACAAATTTACATTTATCTCTCATCTCATGAAATTTAATACTTGCTTACTTCGATGTGTTCGGACAACCATGATCTCATAATGGATATATCGTGTTTCGAAAATGATTTAGGCTGTTGTTTGTTGAGTTTTGCCCTGGCTTTCACAAACCACGTATTGACTTGCTTCAGGTTTAGATCAGTTGCGTTCACTATTTGACGTTTCTCATCATTTGTTGGAAACGGATTCTGTAATCAATTAGAATATTTTTTATTAGTCTTTTCTTGAGAGAGCGAGAGAGAGAGTCGGTTTGATAATTTAATCATTTTAAGATGGATGAGAAAACGCGAAGGGAAAACAATCGGAAAATGTACATGTTTGGCATGGCGAATGCTTCAAATCTCGGATGGACAACTACCATTCTCTCTCATCTCATGAAATTTAATACTTGCTTACTTCAATATGATTGGACAACCACGATCTCAAAATGGATATATCGTGTTCCGAAAATGATTTAAGCTCAGGTTTGTTTTGGGTCCTCCGTTTCTTCCTCCTTCCTTCATTACTTTTGAGCAGAATCGCTTTCTTCCTTTCCGGAGTTTGCTTATTCAACCATGCTGTACTTGCTCCTGCAGTTCTAGCCCGGACCTTGAGTAAATACAAACAAATTCGGCATTTTGAATAATTAACTTTTACTTTTAAAAGATTAACTAAAGATTTTCCACGTTAGTCTTAATTTACGCAGTGACAATCTGTCTTCAATCTATCCACGCTATTTGCTCGCATAATGAATTTACAATTTAGCACAATCTCTACGGAAATTTTGGGTTGTGAATTATATATGATGATAACTAATAATTATTTATTATTATAGAATTGTCCTAGTACTTAGCAAAATCTCGTGGCTGAACATGGTAGTCATTTATGCTTAGTAAAATTAATCGACGTACCGGAATGAAAAGTAAATTATTTACCATGATAAACTTTTCCAATTCCAATGTACGAACGATTTTTAATTATCTTTATTTAATTATGCTAATTGACAATTGCCTGTCTATATCACTTCCTATTTAACTTTTTGCTGATTTGGGTCATGCATTATCTTGAATCTCATGACTAAATTGTAGTGGATTACTGTTACTTAAGAGATTCATTTTACTATTCTCTACTCTCTATTTTCTTTTGGTATTTCTTTAATTTTTAAATTAAAAAGGTGAAAAGATGAAGCCTGTTATTATATTCGTTATTGCATTATTTGCAATGGTTATAACAGTAAGAATTTCATTTAAATATTTCATATTACTTTACAACTCTATATTTCAAGAAATAAAATTTGTAGATCGTCACAAGTCATCTCAATCCACGTGTCAATTATGATCTGGGTCTTGATATGAATCTCGACCCTGTGCAAGCTGAAGCTGTTCATGAAAGAAAGTTAATTTTCATCCGAAATGCAGCCGCAGCAGACCAACCTCCATCTGATGGTAAGGGTAACCCTGAAGGTCGAAATTGCTGTTCTTGTGGAAGTAAGTATTTACATTATGAATTTAAAAGAATTGAAGTAATTTGGCAAAAAAGGATAACAAAAGCGATCACTCATCACCAATTCTATTTTTACTAATAGCTCATCACTGCTGCGGAAATATGTGCCATGGAAAATGAAGCGCCTTAAAGTCAAAATAGTATTCCATATTTCGCCATCATTTATTGTCATGAAAATTTGCGTTCTAAAATAAATGCACATTAAATGCAGTTGGATTCTTTGTTCCTGGTGAAATTCCATAAAATTGATATGGATCCTTTAACGCAATAAAAACCAATCCATTTGCGTCGTATCTTGATTTGCCTTTATAGATTATATACTTGTTCAATTGTCTCAATCATAATTACTTCCTGTCTCATTTTTACAATATCATTCGATTGATCTGAACATTATTCAAGTAAAATCAATTTTTGATTATTAAAGCTTTTAAACATGAACGCTCTAATCAACTTTGCTTTCGTTTTAGTCATATTTATAATGATATGATTGCAAATCCTTTAATATTCGGGATGTATGAAAAACGGCACGAGCTCCCTCAAACTCTGCAGCATTTTCTAACATTTGAGTCTTAACTAGAAGGTAGATAAACTGACTTTGTGCAGATCTTTCAAATTTATACATTTTATACATTTTTGTAGCATCTTATCTCTGGACTTCATTACAAATGAAAGAACTTAATATCGAGAGCAAGGGTGAAATCGATCCACGTTTTTGATTTGAATACTGTACCGAAAGAATGCAATATTCATTATTGTACTAGCTAAGATATGACATGGAAAGTCTTCAAGTATTTAGTGTTGCGTAAAAATGTGAATGATTTTACCATTTTGGGCAATGATTTTTAAATGAATGCGTAGTGAGTAATGCGTTTGCAGTTTTAGTTAATTTACTAAATAAAATTTGCATAAAAACATTAAGAAAAATGAGTTGGCTTACTTTCTCCAAGTCCATTGCACTCTTTTGGGATCTTGGTATTTTACTTCTTTGTTTAGCAGTTAGATAAGGGCAGGGCTTAACAGGAATAGCCTTCATCCCCTTCACTTCCTCGAAAGCAGGTACTGAAAATGCGTCATCTTTTTTTAATCCATCCAGTCTATCCAACTCTTCCAAGAAATTGTTCAGGTCTTCGAGAAACAGATCAGTTGCCGTCATCCCTTTCAGCACATTCAGGTCATGGATTTTCTGATCCCTTCCCGGTGATTCCTTATTGTCAAAAAATATTTACATAAATATTACGGGAGAGAATGATTCCATTAGAGTTATTTGCGAGTTTTGTTCAGTGATGCATGAGCCCTTTCATATATAAGGGGTCAGTCTTCAACTCTTTGTTAGTTGAAAGTGCTCACCTTCAGAAACAAAACAATTCTCTAATGCTAAATCCACTTTTCTAAAATGGCTAAGCTTATCATAAGTGTGGAAATTTTTCCTTCTTAAAACTACGTGAACGAATGGAATTAGAAAGTGGGTAGATATTTCCAATCTGTTTGCTTCCAGAGTTACCTCCGTGTTATGAGAGTTCATCTATCAAATCGAATTTCTCTAGATGCGACTTTGTACAGAATCCGGAGGAGAAGACGATGATCATTAGTAGATTTGCAGAAATGGAATCTGTTATTTAATGTCAAACTTTTAATTGATGTTTTTACCCCACATACATTTTGCTTTTTATGCCTCCGGTGAAAGAATGACATATTCTATTTATTTCATGTCCTAAGGCTACCCGTTCTTGATAAAGACGCACATCTACGACAAAATGAATATCATCACTTTAAAAAATGAAATTTGTGCGAATCTCTACCCAAACCGTATCAAAGCTCAATTTCTTTGTGGTGAAGTGAAAAGTAATTCAAACTCGGTGAACCATAACGCTGAACTATCATCTTTTTGTCAGGTATTCACCATTCAAAGTGTCGCTTATTATTATGAAAATTATACGGAATAAATTGGTTGTCATAAATATTGTCATGCAAATCCCAGGCTGATCTAGGCAGTGCACTCCACCACTTGCGGAAAATGAAATGAGGATATGATTCTGACTATGAAACGACGATAAAAAGATGAAGGTGCTCTTTCTTCAAAAGAATCAAAATTAATGACATTTTTCAATAATAATTCATGACATTTCATTCGCTGAATGGAAACATTGGGGACAGTTTAGAACTAATGCGTTTTGATTTTGCTCAGGATATGTTTCATGGATCAAAGAGAACACTTATTCTTGCTTGCATAACTTACGGTAGCCATATTAGAGATTTCAGCATCCAACTGGCCCAAGAGATACTCCCTCCGTTTATGATAAAACTCCATTCGCAACTCAAAGTGCTCCTTCATAACATCCGTCACACTCTCATACTTCCGCAAGCAACCGTTCTTGTCAAATAACATCATATTTTCGAGATTAATGGGAACTTGGAAAGCTTCTCTTCAAGCACTCTATAAAATAGAGAACCAAATCCTTGTTGATAAAATCAGCGTAAGTGATAGCTCGCACTTCTTTGCCGTAGATAGTATCTTCTGCCATTCCCATCTCCTTTCGAGCCTTAAACCCCTCCATCCATTTGGTAAGCCAAGTCCTACGCTGATCAGTGCATTTCTTACTGAACGCTAACCTGATCTGCTCATCGTCCCTTGTGGCTTCATACTCGAACCTGATCCTGTGGCGCTGAAAGTCGGAAAAATACTCCTTAATTTCTTCAATTGTGTTGGTACCCAACCCCTTGTAGTACTTTGATGGCCAGCTTTCCCATTCTGGCTCTGATTTTCTCCACTCTTCCATTTCCGGAATAGAGTAGAATGACAAGGTCGTAGTTTCATGGAAGACCTTTACAATTGGGGTGATAAACTGCTCAATGAAATTCATCTCCAAGAGACTCGGCCAATTGTAGTGGACGAAGTTGATGATCAATCCTTTTATGTGAGAGCCGTCGTGATCTTGATCCGTCATAATCATTATTTTCCCATAACGGAGAGACTTCAAATCATCGTGGGATTCGTATTTCAGTTCGTATTTCAGGCCGATGATCTTTAACAAGGCGTTGATCTCAGCATTTTCGAAGATTTTGTCAGGGGAAGCGTCTCGAACATTAAGGAGCCTACCATTGAGCGCGAATACTCCGTAGCGATCTCGCCCCAAGGTGCCACTTAATCCAGCCACCGCAAGTGTTTTGGCTGAATCTCCCTCCGTCAAGATTAAGGTGCAGTCCAAAGCGTTTTTTCCTCCAGCATGATTCGCTCCTTCATATCCAGCAGGAAAAGCTGCAGTGACGTTGGATGACAAAAGTTTGGCAACTTGTTCAGAGATCGGGATGTCATCAGAGAGACTTTCTTCCTCTTCCTCTTCATCTGCTTCAAATTTCTGTGGGCGTTGAGGTCTTTGAGGTTTTGGTTGAACTGATGCCTTCTTGGATTCCTTCACTTCAGCTGTCTTCTTTCGAGGGCGGTCGCTGGACATTTCTGCAAATTTTTTAAACATTTTGTTATTCATTAACTACCTCATTAAATGTTTACTTGAGATAATTACTCACTCTTTTTATTCCTGAGCCTTGCCGAAATTCGGGTTGAAGTCCTCACCGGCTTCGCATCAACTTCGGCATCTGAAAGTTTAGAAAAATTAAAATTTGACGATTATTTGAACTCTGATTAACGAAAAGCCGGTGAAACGGAGAGACAAACAACCAGTCAGGTTCAACCTGAATTAATTACAATCAAAAATGCTAATTTTAATTAAATTAATTCCCACCCGAACTTTCATCAGATGAACTCGACCCCATTTTTGCACCTCCCTCAACTCCTTTTAAGTCACTCGAAATGGTTTAAATTTAATTTAATCAGTAGCAGCGGAAAACCTAATCAATTTAATCAAATTAAAGCTCAAAAATGAGATCAACTGAAAGTAATCATTCTGCTGTAAAGCAGTCCATTCCAATCATTTTGATGCTGGCCGATTCCCTATCTTCAACGGGGCATTACAATAATGATATACGCGTCATTATTTCTTTGTTGCAAAACTGGCGTTAGGTATGATTTTAGTCAAATCATTTGATTATATGTTTTGGTTAGACATGCTGTTTATGTAAACGAAACTTTAATTGAATTGCCTAATAGATTTGCAATCGTTTCGGCTTCCTTGGTAGTTCAAAACTTGAGGGGATTTCTGAAAGCTTCGAGTAAATCGTGGACGTCCAAAGCTGTTTAATTACCACTGTTTGGAATTAATAGTTACTATCTGCTAAGAGGAATAGATTTTTATTCAAAGTTCGTATCGGTAATGGCGAATTGTTATGAGTCTGGAATTTATTTGAAGTGGAATGAATAGGAAACTTTACATTATAGGTATAACGGCATAATTAAAATAGGAGAAGATATAAAGGGTTTGGATACAACGAAATTGTATAATGAATTGGTGACTTGTTCAGAAGTTTGTCATGATAAAAGGTTTTGATTAGAAATGAGTTTTCGTACATTTCGGGGGAGGTCTATGTTGGAATATTTAAATATTGGGGGATGCTTATTGGAATGTCGGCAGCAGCATTTATTTTGGAGATGGTGATTAGAAGGATTAAAGAGACATTACAAGAAATATCGCGTTTGCCAATACCAAAAAAGGTAATTTTTGTGCAAAGTTAAAACAAAGAAAATGATTCGACTGTCATTTAAAATGAATGAGTCTCATATTATTGTAAAAATTCTTTAAATTTAACAAAATGATATCAAGGTCATATCACAGACAATTCCCTTAATTTATCTGATGAAAATAATGAAATATTAAAACGATATGAAATATCAGCTTGAATACTTTTAGTTTATCATGTCATAATTATCGTAAACACTTGTAAATCATATAAAACGGGCACGTCCTTCGCAATCAAAAATGTGTTAAGCTTCATCAACTGATTAGCCTTCATATCAAAAATGGCGATTAAATTCTTCTTGGCCCTCTGCCTTCTTGTTGGGGCCACTGCCTCCCAAAACGACAGCGATTTCTTATACGGCTTCTTTCCTCCAGATTTTGAATGGGGCCTTGCATCCGCCTCGTATCAAATTGAAGGTGGTTGGAATTCTGACGGCAAAGGAGAAAGCATTTGGAATGAATTCTCTCACCGCGTCCCCTCCCCCATCAAGGACAACTCTACCGGAGACGTTGCTTGTGATTCATACAATAATTATTTGGAAGATGTCCAACTGTTGAAGAATATAGGAGCAAACTTTTATCGGTTTTCTCTTTCGTGGACCAGAATCTTGCCGAATGGCACTGGAAATGTTAACCAGAAAGGGATAGACTATTATAATAATCTGATTGACGCTCTAATTTCAAACGGAATCCAGCCTATTGTTACTCTCTATCATTGGGACCTCCCAGAAGTGTTTCAGGAGGAATTCGGCGGCTGGCAAAATGAAATTATTGTTGAACATTTCGAGAATTATGCGAGAATAGCCTATTCCTATTTTGGTGACAGGGTCAAGCAATGGATTACTTTTAACGAGCCAAGAGTGGTCTCCCTTTTGGGATATGGGGCGGGGTTATTAGCGCCAGGAATTGTAAGTGTCGAAGCGCCTTATCTTGTAGCCCACAATATTTTAAAGAGCCACGCAAAAGCTTACAGACTTTACGAACGCGAGTTTAAAGAAGCTCAGCAAGGCCAAGTTGGGATTACAATAAATGCGTTCAATTACGAACCAGAAGATCCAGATAATCCAGAGCATGTTGATGCGACAGAGCGACTTCAGTTATTTAGCCAAGGATGGTTCGGGTTTCCCATTTTCTTTGGAGATTACCCGGGTATTATGAGGGAACTAGTGGATCAAAAGAGTAGAGAGGAAGGGAGACGGGAATCGAGGCTTCCAACATTTGACTCTGATTACAAGAGGGAGTTGAATGGCTCGTGGGATTTTCTAGGCTTGAATCATTACACAACTCAAATTGTTCTCCCAGCGAATTTGTCAGGATTTGGTTGGTTCACTGATCATAACACGCAGACTTATCAATTGCCCGAGTGGCCTGGGAGCGGCAGCGATTGGTTGAAAGTAGTGCCGTTGGGTTTTAGAAAGCTGTTGAATTGGATCAAAAATACTTATGGGAATCCACCTGTTTGGATAACAGAGAATGGCTTTTCCGATCATGACGAGCAAGGACTGAATGACACAAGAAGGAGTGATTATTATCGGGATTATTGTAATGAAATGCTAAAAGCTGTTGTGCTGGATGGGTGTAATGTACAGAAATATGCGGGGTGGACAATCATCGATAATTTTGAATGGTTTGGTTTAATTTAGTATATAATTAATTGCTTTAGAAAATTCAATATGAAATAGTTTAGGATTTCTGGCTATACTGAACGGTTTGGGGTTCACCATGTAGACTTCAATGACCCAGCAAGGACAAGGACGCCCAAGCAGAGTCAGCAATGCCTTAAAAAGCTATTTGCTGATAATGGCTTTCCAGAACCTTGAGATGGGTGATGGACGGTTTGGATGATTATAAATGCTTTGATAAAATTATTATGAATAAAAGTGGTCAAAATTGAAATGATCATAATCAATGATGTTAACGTTTTTTGGCATTATGAGAATTGGCAAGCAATTATTTGCCAATCATTTGGATTCCAACTAGCAAATTCACTAAAGCAGTAAACCATTTCATATCTTTCATAAGTGCAGTATTGGACATAGGTTTCCGTTTCAAAAATTAGCAATGGCTTATTCAGAAAACTCTCAAAAATTTCTACTGACTGAGATAAATTATAAGGAAATTTTGACAATTCAAAAATAGTACATGAGCTGATGCACGTGGTGGGGTTCTGGCATGAACAAAGCCGTTACGACAGAGATGACTTTGTAACTATTTATTATAATAATATTCAGCAAGGAATGGAATTCAACTTTAGGAAGTATTCGTGGAAAGATATTCAGAATTTGAGTGTCAATTATGATCTCAATTCCGTCATGCATTATGGGCCCTATGCCTTCTCAAAGTATCCA
>JAHZMU010001797.1:7675-21082 GCA_027743725.1 Rambutsinella grinnellia
TGAATCATTTTCGCGTTGAATTTGTGGATTAGTCTGAAATTTGAATTGTAATTTAGCGCAATAAGAGCTTAAATCATAAATTAACTTACCCATAACCGCATTCCCCAAGAGAAATGTCAATCAGGATCAAATCAAAGTGGAGGTTAGGCTGTTCAAGCCATTCTGTAATTTCCGGGCTGTTATAAAAAGCTTCACATAGCTTAAGTCGATTACGGCCTACTTTTAATAACCACTTAAATTGTCGCTTGTCTATTCTAATATTTATATCAAGCTTGTCAATAAGTTTATTACTAAGCTGAGTCACTTTGCTTGGAGATAGCTCAATAATTTTAGGGTGTGATCCTATCCGGTTCTTTGTCAAGGGAAAGATATAAGTTATGTTATGGCCCCGGTTTGCTAATTCTTCTGCTAATGGCCAAATAGCTGTGCGATGACTTAAAGTCCCAAATAAATGAAAGAATAAAATGTTACTTGGGCTAACCTTCTCCACTTTTGTCAAAATAATAGTTAGCAAAAAAGCGTAAAGTTTGGAAAAATACTTCATTTTCAATGATTTTAATTTCAGTTCAAGTTAGAGAAACGAGAAAGAAATGAATGGCTTATTAAGCTTGGCATATTTTAAGCAAGGACTGCGTATGAAGGCTACTATTATGCACTTTGAACTTGATAAAGCTGATGGAAAATTCCATTCCCAAAAAGGGTTAAAAAGGACCATTTCATACAGGATTAAACCAGTTCATTTTCCCACAGCTATTCTTCAAACGGGACCGTAGATAACAAAATATTTTTACTTGGCTTTCCCATTCAAAAACCATTTAACTATTAGCTTGTAGAGTTATCCCTGCTTTAGTCTAAAAATTTACTTTGATCTAGCAAAATTATTTATGAAGTAATAATTTAAAATAACGAAAATTGCACTTTGTTCAAAAAAAATATTTTTATTCATTAATCCGTTAAAATCTAAATAAATAAATTTGATTGCCTAATTAGATTTAATTTTTACATTTCCAACAACCTTATCAAAGATGAATTTTACAAATGTTTTGAAAATGTAAACAACCGCAGCACAAATAATTACTAAATTAATTAAGAGGAAAGCGTAGACATCCAAGAGACGTCTTTGCCACCAACTCTGCTTAATACCCAAAGGACGAAGTAAAGAAGTGTCACGCCTAAGCACGTACTCAGTCCAAAACACTGCATTTTCAAGTGGGTCTAAAGGTCTATCCATGTATTGTTTAGAGAACTCTTTAAATCTTTCTTGATGCCTAAAAATAAAAGTAGTTTATTAAAAAAAGTTGGATTAAATTTAAAACGTTTTTACTTACGTTTCATTTAGCAATTGTCTAAAGTTTTGCACGAGAGTTTTCTCATTAATATCATCTATGTCGAGGAGTAAAGCTGCGCCAATGTGGTCAAGTCTTATTGCTGTATGATCCTGGTCAACATATATTGGCGTGACTATAAGAGGAACTGCGTGACACAAAGCTTCCTGCGTACTAGGTTGTCCTCCTTGCATCATGAATCCTTTTATTTTAGGATGAGCTGATAATAAAATTTAAATTTAAAATCAAATTTATTTCGCTAGACTTTTAAATTTAAGCTTTACCTAAAACATCATGTTGGGGAAACCAAGGAAGGAGCAGAGCATTCTCGGGAGTTTCCTCAGGAACACTTCCAGTCCATCTCCATAAAAATTTATACTCTGGCCGAAGTAAAACTGATTGGGCCTAGTAAGAGAACTGGGCAGCTGATCCTTCCCTTTGTTGTTGTGGTGGAATGTCCAGCCGCTACGCAGCGCTTGCTCTGGTTTGCACTGACGCGTTAGCATCAAGCAAACGGGAATACAGTTTTTGCATGCAGTCAGACCAAGTTTTGTATTTTGATATAAGTTAGTTAAAGTTTTATACATTTATACAAATTACTAGAATCAGTTAATTATAAAAGAATGCAGATATTTTTACTGAAATTAAACGATTATATTAATAAAATAATATTTAATGAAAACGTTTAGGAAAAGTGCTTAAGTAACAAAACCATATTACATTTACTCATTACTAACTTTTATTTGGGCATTGCTCTTCATTGTAATGACTATGAATAGTTATGCTTCCCATTCCATCATCCCCGGAATTGAAAATGATTCTAATGACATTCAACAAGTTGATCAATATTTGGAGAAAGTAGCGATAAGTAGCGAATTTATTTACAAAACTATTCGGAAACTTTATGTTAGCATTTTACATTTATGCGGTCTTATTTTTTATCGAATTGCCCAGAATGTTTGTGAACATTGATGGTAATAGAATAGCGACTTCCATTTTCTTTACTATTTACATGGTAATAGTTGGAGTGACAATGTTCAAGGCTAACGCATTTTACAAAGATGTAAGTTAAAAAAGTAATCAATTTTTTATGAATTTTATGCGCAGTTTATTTATGTCTTTATAGATAGATGATTATACATTTCATAAGCTGTTATGAAGAGTTCACGAGGACGATATTAAAGAATGTATAAAATAGATTTTGCTTGTCAAAAAGCTTGAGCTTGTGATCACAACACAATTTATAAATTCGGTTAGTCGAAAATAATAAATATGTGTGTAAAAATTTACACAGAATCTTTTGTTCTTATAGACTATTGGACTTGTCATAACTTATTGCTTGATTGTCCTACAGTCTTCTCACAACTATGAAATGCGACTGCGATTAAAATTTACAAAATTGTTAATTTATACCAACAACTAGCCTTAGTTAAATATGAAAGAATGTAGATATTTTTATTGGAATTAAACAAGAATAGAAAGAAATATTTATTGAAGTGTGAAGTGATTAAGAAAAGTGTTTAAGCGACAAAACCATATTACAGCCAGCGCTCTATAATCTGATTACAAAACTATTTTAACACACGCTTTTCCACGGTCGCTTACAACTACTTAATTAAAATGCCTATGCTGATAGTTTTGACTCCTTGCGTTTGTTTTTAGTAGCCTTCCCATGTCCCAAATCATTTCGAATTGATCTTGTGTAAAAGTGTAGACGCATTGTAATATAGTAGGGAAACAATGACATTACAATATTTTCAAAATGATTTTCTTCACCACACCCTAACCTCGAAAACACTGAAAATTCTACAGAATTTATACAATCTAGAATAATATCGCCACAGTTAACGATACTCTTTAGTTTTCTGCAAAGACTAGCTTCAACCGAAATGATCATTTTAAACAAATCATAATTAGGATAAATCAGTTCACCGTAATCTTTGATACTGATTAGATCTGACACGTTTTCAGGAAGTGTTGTGCTACTGGAGCGGAGACTAGCAACGCAATCTTGACACTTTAAAAGCTTATTAGCCTTATGACAGAGAAATCCTGTCACAAAATATACAATATTTTTATCCAAAACATTCATCTCATCTTCGTAAATTAAATCCTTTCCAAGTGCCTCTCTTTCTAATAATTTGTCAACAATTTTCTGTCCCAAATCTTGCTTTCGTTGAAGCGCAAGAATTTTATGCTGTTTGGAAGCTTCCCTCAAATCAGTCTCGAAAGTCGCAAGAACTTGAATGTTATTCCCATCCCTGCAATTGCCCCGAACCATTTGCCTAACTGGATTATAAAGGCTGAGTAGTCTGAATAGCTGCAAGAAATTGGTAACTGTCGGATGATCTTCACAGCCTCCTGATCCTCTAATTATTCCGAAGAATTTCTAAAATCATTAAATACATGCATACAAGTTTAAGCTCCAGCTTGTTATGTCAAATAAGCATGTGAAATACCTCAAGGCAGTCTTGGTTAATTTTTCCAGTCAAAACGTAGGAATAGCCATGCACGTTGCATAAGTAGTTCACAATGTCGATTGTTGAACTGACAGTTATCATCAGAGCTTGCATGGTCTCTTTGCTTGCGATAGGATTATAATGAAACATATTTTTGGCCTGAAGAATCCGCTTCCATTCAACGCTCAGGATGTATTTAAAATTTACGAGATCCTATAGTAATTACAAAAATATATGATTTAGCTGTTAAAAAATGCATGAAATTGATTTACTTAATAAATTAATTCTAACCCGATACGCTTTTGAATTTAAACGGATTCCCTCTTCCGGACGTTGCGCATTTAGCAAGTCAAATAGTAAATTCAGAGCCCTGGTTACAGCTTCTGTCCCTTCACTATTCCTAAACATTTCTAAGCCCTGCTCTCTGTAAAACTTGATTCCGTTTGCAGCAGAAGCGCTGAATATCTATTAAATCATACAATAGAAGACAAGATAGTAAAACGCTTTAATACCCAAAGCTGTACTAACTTACTTGTGTGGCCAAATGGACAACCATTTTCTCGAAGTTGTTCGGAGATATGTGTGATTTGGTTAGTTTTGGGCAAACTCTTAAGCCAGGTTGACGCCTTCGATCCTCTTCAAGCAGTGTAGCATAAACAGAAAAATCCACTGAGTGTTCTGCGTACTAGAATCATTAAAATTGATTATCGTATCTACAATTTCAATTAATTATGTAAAGATTATTTATGAAAATTAACATACCTTAACATGAGTGTATTTGTGCATATGATTTCTTATGCACTTAAATAAATGAGGTGTGTCCGAACAAAAGTAAAGAAATCGAGATTCGTCACATGGATGCGTTATCTAAAATTAATAACTAATTAGAATATACGGTTAAGATAATATTTGATGTAAATGTTTGCTAACCTTGTTACGAATTTGCCCTTTAAAAAATCCAATACCACATTTCTTGAAGAAAGACTTATTGGGTTTAGATCCATCACAAATTACTGCTACAACTTCTGCTCCAATTTCTTCCAATTTAATGATTGCTTGGAGAACTACAGTATGGATTGCATTTCCTTTTGCTGCGTTTCGTGTTGCAAAGGCGGCTATGGGTTGAACCTTTAAAGTAAAATATTTGCAAATTACTTTCGGGGATTTTAATTACAATTGAAAAATTGTCTACAATTTTTTACCCAATCCCCATTAAACGGACGGTACATTAAAACAAGCGCATGATCCGCTAGCAAATTTTTATCCTTGTCCTCCAAAATATCTTCGGTGTAATCACCAAAATCAATAAATCCGTCGAGCTTCTGTGAATTCTTGTTAAAGTCAAGAGTTTCCCGTAATTGGATTTCATCAAAGATGAGAACTCCTTGACGATCTCGCCTCTCCTTTCCTTTAAAGATGTTTTGAATTGATTTTAATGATTCTTCGTTAAGGCCAAATTCGCATTTTTGTCCGCTAATTAGCTTTGTCAGAGTATTGGGATGTGGAAGAGGAAGAATTTTTGCATCTCTCAAGTGCTTGTATGCAGCGGAAGATTTTATACGCAAAAGCAAGCATTCCATAAGCCACGACGATGAATATCTATAAAATAAATATCATTCAATTAATATTATTATTTACAATTAAATTCAGGATTAATAAAAATATGTTATAGTACCTCATTCCACAGGCAGATCGAACTTTTGCTATTTTGAGGGAATGAAAAATGCTATCCTTTGTTGTAACTGGAAGCTTTAATTTGTCAAGCGAATTTTTTATCTTGGATAAATCTGCATTACGAATCGATGTCTTCATCTGCAAAATTTTTTTTCTAAGGTTTCTTCGCTGTAGCACTAACTGTGCGCACCGTTTCTTGTATTAGCGGCATTTATCTGAATTGCGTCTGCTAATTATTTTTCTCTTATTGTCAGGTCTTCTCTTAGATAGAAGGGAGTGTTTTGCAGTAATCTTCTGTAGATGCTTTTGCAATTAACACAAACAACTTCGCTTCCTAATCCAGTACAATTTACGGAAAACCATCGGGATTTGCGCTTAATTCCACCGTTGCAGTCTTCTATTTGCGAAAATCCATTTAATCCCAAACAGTTGTGAATTAATGCGAATTCGGCTACGACTTCCTTCAAATTTTGCACATCGATGGTGCGCCCATTTACAAATGCGCCAGTCACGTCAACGCCGTTAATGGTAAATCGTAGTTGACCCAGGCTAGCTTTATGGTAAATCTATATTTAGAAGAATTGCTTGCATAAGTGTGACTGTTAGAAAATCATCAAATCATAATCATAAAATAGAAAATTAAGATTTTACCACAATAGCTTTTTCTACACATGGAGTTCCATTTTCAGTATTTATTAGAAATGCTGTTGAAAGTTTGGAGTCGGTAGTGTAATGCCAGTTGGCGTGTAGTAGCTGACACGATGCTTTTAATTGTTCCCAAAAATCGATCACTTTCTCTTTTGAATTGGCAGGTTTCTTATTTTCTTCAACTAAAGGTGGAATTAATTTTCGTTTTTTCGGAGGAGGAATATTTTCAATGCGCTGAAGAGGTCGTCTTAAAGGTGTAACTTTTGGTTGGAGAGATATTGGCAAATGTGCAAATTTTGTTGGAATTGAATCTGGCAGTAGTGTCCAATGGTCTCGAGGGAGTTCTACAACTTGCCCGTCAATGACATACTTCCAAGATTTTACAATGCATTCGTCCTTGAAATGCTCGGAACAGACGCGATGTGCAGAGTCGCTGCAATTAAAAGTTGTGCCTTTCCTCAGTTTATTTAGAACTTCACACCATTTATCAGCGACTTTATCTGGAGCCTTGAAGAGATGAACGCTTTTTGCCTTACATCCAGGGACAAAGCAGACCACCATGCTACAAAAGAAAATAAACTTTTTAATATTTTCCCTTTAGTTTTGTTAACGATTACCAATAATCATATTACTACCTTATTTAATTATTCTCACAAAACTTTAATTTCAAATGGCTTACATGAGATCCAATGTTTCTCCGCACGACGAATAAACGTTTAAACAAATCAGATAATAACTATAATTTTAACTGCAATATATGCTCTACTGACTAATGGGGAAATGAATATTTTAATCTCGAAGCAATTAAAAATTTAGTTGCAGAAATCATTACCAAAATTGAAATCAAAACAAAAGTTTATCTGTGAAATATCAAATACGCAGCAGCTGAATGGTATTTTCAGTTCATTTCACAGCTGGAGACCTCGTGCGCTCTTTCCTACAACCACGAAAGCAACCTGCTATTTTTACTTTGTTCATTGCATTGAGCGTACTGACTATATGAAAAACCTAGTTTGGATATTAAAAGGCTTTGCTCTGGCATTCTTTTAAAAGCGTTGAAAAAATGATTTCGCATCCGAACAGGCATTGTCGATGATACAACAACGCTTCCAAAGCTGATGTAAAAGAAGCCTTTACTTTTATCAATGAAGTTTGCTATATTCTTAAAAAAATAGATTTTATTAAAATGGAAGCATTTTTCCAAAAAATAACAAATCTTACTAAAGGCAAAGTTTTCCTCTCCTTGAGCTTTTCTTTGCTGCACCACAACCCCGAATATGAGACAAACATTGGGGGAAGAGCTCTTGGATAATCCTCAAATAAATAGCTATTAAGCAGGACTAAACTTGTGTTAGCTTCAATCTCTTGCAAGCTGGGCAAATTAGTTATATTAAGTCCTTCACTAATGATTGGATGTAGCTTGTCAAAATGAGCTAAAAGCTCGTAACGGGATACAAGAGGGAGGAGAGTTGAGACGAGTCTGTTTAAAAATGTCATTTCGGGCCTAGGATGAAATACCCAATCAGGAATAGATGATGACTCTGGGGAAAAGCCTAGTCCATCAAACATGTTTGGAGGGATGAGTGGGCCAAATTGAATTAATTTTGCCTTGAATTTGTGGACTAATCTGGAATATAAAAATAATTAAATAAATGTAAAGCAATAACCAATTGTGTGGAAATGCTTATTCCTTTACCCATAAGCACATTCCCCATGGCAGAGGTCAATCATGATTAAATCAAAGTGAAGATTGGGCTGTTCTACCCACTCCATAATTTCCGGGCTGGTGTAAAACGCTTCACATAACTTGTGACGATTATTGGAGATATTTAGTAACCATTTAAATTGTTCCTTATTTATTCTAATGTTTATGTCAACTTTGGATATGAGGTTGTCATGAAGTTGATTAATTTTGCTTGGAGTAAGCTCAATCACTTTAGGGTGGGAGCCTAATCTATATTTTGTCGTGGTAAAAATATATGTTATGTTATGCCCTCTATTTGCTAGCTCTTCTGCTAATGGCCAAATAGCTGTGCGATGACTTGAGCTAGCCCATGTATGCACAAACAAAATGTTGGCCGCATTGGCACTCTCTACTTTGATGGAAATCACTCCCACTAATAAAAACATAGCGACAATTTTAAGAAAATATTTTCCTGCCATTTTATTATCGCGTCAAAGTTTTAACAATTTTGCAAATCGATTTTAGAGAAAGGCCAAGGTCAAGTTCACCGTGCCATTAAGTTTGAAATTTACAGCTTTATAAAAATTTTGAAGGGACTTTGAGAAAAAAACTAAGCAACTTCCAGAATCAAACTATTACTAAAAAGGTTATGGCTTGGCTGTTCGTCTGTTTAAAAATGTCTTAATCTTTTTAAAATATCATCTTGAAAATAAAGATATAAAACAAGACGGGGGCCAAAGGTCCAAAAAGGAAACCACTTTTACCGGACTCAAGTTATAGAAAAGAGAAATAAATGAATGGCTTATTTGGCTTGGCATATTTTAAACAAAGCCTGTTTGTTAAAGCTACTATTATGGACTTTGAACTTGATAAAGTTGATGGAAAATTCCATTTCTAAAAAAGGTTAAAAAGGGCCTTCTTATACAGGATTAAACCAGTTCATTTTCCCACAGCTATTTATTCTTTAAGCGAGACCTTAGATAAAAATTTATTTTTGGTTGGCTTGTTCAAATTCTATTCATAATATTCATTGGCTTGTAGAGTTTTCTCTGGTTTAGTCTAAAAAGTTAGTTTGAGGAAGCAAAGGTTTTTCTATTTTATTCAAGCCCAACTAGATCTTGAAGTTTTCTATAAAAAAATATCATTTGCATTAAAATGTGTGGAAATATGAGAATCATCGCATTTTTTCTTGTGGCGTTGATGATTAAAGGGGGGCAGTCATCTCGACTAGCTGTGGGCGATTTGGATGAGGAGAAAAGGGTGATTTTGAAGGAGGTTAGTATTAATTGAAATCTATTATTTTTAATTAAAAATTATTAATAATTAATTACTTTACAGTTTAGCTCGATGGTAAAAAGCAACCTCTCCCACAACTATATGGGAGATGAACGCTACCTTCTGAGATTCTTAGACCAAACCTCCTTCAACCAGGAAGAGGGAAGGGAACTCTTCGATGAAGAAATGAAATGGAGGGAGACTGAAAAAGTTGACGGGATTTTGGATCAAGACTGGTCAGATATGGAAGCTAGCTTTCCTTACGAGCTCAACATTGTGAATAAGGAAGGTCGCCCTGTCCTCTTCTATAATTATGGGGAATGGGATATTCGTAGGGTTATCGACAACGGAGGTTATGACCGTCTCCTGAGATACATCTCGGTGAAGATAATGGAGGAGGCTGAGAGGAAAACGAGAGCTCTGAGAAGTGGAGATGAGGTAATTTAAATAAATTGGATAATTTTTTAAGATTTTAATTTTTAATTTTAATTGCAGCCCCTCCAATTTGACATTCTTGTAAATCTGGACGGGTATAGTTTAGAAAAGCATGGTTGTTTTACGTGTAAGTTTGGACAGGCTTTAAATAATAAATTATAAGAGCTAATTAGTTACTTTTTGTAGGTATGCAGCTCTACAAAGCAGCGAGTGATCAATCAAGAGTGCATTACGGGAGATCGGTGGACAAGACGTTCTTTGTTAACAGTAAGGAAATTTAAAATATTGGATGGATAATAGATTAGATAGTTATTTATTGAATATTTTCAGCTCCTTACGTCTTTGAACAAGCTTTTAATTTTATTGCCGGAAGCTCCGTGATGGATTGGAACGGTCGTTCTCTTTTTCTGCTAGGAGGAAAGGACTCTTATGGACCTGTATTGGAAGGCGTAATTGATACGAACCAGCTTCCAAATAGCTTGCAGTGATTACTTTCGGAGGGTGTGGTGGACTACTTCTTCTTGCAAAATGTTAGTTTTTAAATGCCGTATAAGTTTTTAATTAATACACAATTCTATAATAAAGTCTATTTATTAAAATATTAGCCTCACGCATATAATTTAGCCATTCATAACGTCTTCATTTGCGTGACAAGAGCAATAAAGCGCTCAACAAGGAAGCCAATTCCTGCTATGAATAAACCTGCAAATAACAAACTAAATATTACTAAAATATTCCCTTTCAAGTTGGCAGCCGAAGGACCTTCCTTTGCAACCCGAATAGGTCCTAAATCACCATCGCTTTTATAGCGGACGCTGTTGGAAATCATTTCCAACAAGCTTATCCATCTTTCTTTAATTCCAGACTCTTTAAATAACCCAATTCTTTTAATGAAATGTTTCGAAACTTTGTATTTAAAATAAAATGTAAATGAATACGACATCCACTTTTCCTTTCCCTCGTATACATTAAAACCATCCAGAGTTTTAAGATAAGCACTGCTATCAATTGTTTTAAGGACAATTGCTGTTTTATTACAATTACGGAGCTTTTCCAATAATTGTCTGTCCTCTTCTTTCCCATATTCCCTATGAATTTCAGCTTGCCTCTTAAAAAAATCTTTTCTATCAATTTTATTCGAAGATATTGGATAAGTCGACTTTCTCCAATTTAATAAGGAATGTATCAATGAACGCTGTGGTGGCAATGAAGTGTTCTGCTTTACTATTTTATTAAAGCTATTTTTCTGAAATGTTCCGTACAAAATTGTGTCTATATAAGCTCCCCAGAACATAAACTCTACTTGGGAGACAACTGAATAAAGAGTGCTCCTATTAAATTTTACTAATTGCGAGTGAGGATTGTATTGATTCAGATCGGTAATAAAATTAATTTGATCTAAGCTTATATTAGAATATTCTAGTAAGTCGTAAAATATTACCTGCTCATGTTTTGCATAGATTTTGTAGTTAGAATCAATCAGCTCGTGGAACTCTTCAAATTTTAATACTTTTTTAGGGCAAACCATATTATACACGTTGTTTTGTCTGTAACCTTCGCTCAAAATAATAACCATTAGAAAATAAAAGCTAAACATTATCCGAATGGAAATGAGCTTCATAAATTTCTCATTTACAAATATATCGCCTTGTTCTAAGAGTAGCTTTGAGAAAGAAAAGAGAGAAGTTGTCCAATCATTAGAATTAAATGGACCTGCTTNAATAACCATTAGAAAATAAAAGCTAAACATTATCCGAATGGAAATGAGCTTCATAAATTTCTCATTTACAAATATATCGCCTTGTTCTAAGAGTAGCTTTGAGAAAGAAAAGAGAGAAGTTGTCCAATCATTAGAATTAAATGGACCTGCTTGGAGGCTCAAGGTAAGAAGAGTAACAGTTGCTATTAGACAGATCCAAACGGGAAAGTCATAAACGCTTATTAATTCCTCAAATAAAAGGGGTTCTATCTCTTTATACCCGCAAATGAGGAAACTAAGTGAGTTTGATTTATCAGGAAAGAATAATGGAATATGGAGTGGACTTGAGTCTATACTAAGTTCTCCCCAAAGGGCTGTATTGACGTATGGTTTTGCTTTATGAATTTCCCCATTCACGCATGTCTTATTACTTTTATATTCCATTTCATACGAGTAATTTCTCATGATTGATGTCCAAATGTGCAAAATAATAGGGCGAAATTTACGCCATGTGTGGGTTTCTTGATGAACAGCACGGATTATATTTACCTGTGGATTTATACAAAGAGAGAGTTGTGCTGAAAGTGCGTAATTGGCAATTAGAATTTCAAAATCAATGTATATTTTTAGAGGCTCAAAAATCTCGGTAATTTTGTGTTGTGGCCAAATAACAAGTTTGTAGTTTTTGAATACCTTTGGAGAATTTTGATTCTCTTGCATTTGTGAAACAATTAAGATAGAATTCCAGGATACGCCATGATAATTCAAAAATATTCGAGAGTAATAATGTGAAATTGATTTTGTCCAATTGTGTATGGAATAAGGCGTTAGTGAATTTGGTTGTTCTTTTATTACCAAAATGAATAATTTTGGTTGTGATCCTGGAAGTACTTTTTGTACTTCGTGCCGCACACGTTCATCAGTGGAAATAGCAAAGAAATGCCACTCTGAAGGAATCTTGTCTAAGTTCAGGAACCATTCGAGTTTACGTAATTCTCGTCTCGTGTATAAATTTAAACGATAGGAAAGAAAGTGAGGTGGGAGGAGATGCATAAATACTTCACAATTTGGTTGTTTTGAATTAGCAATAAATTTGTAGCTGTCAAAGCTGGCGCAAAATAAATTATAATAAGTTGTGTGGTTTAAGAGTGAAATGGTTGTACAAATATGGGATGAACCGTTGCCTTTCAGAGCCCAAATAAATTTCTCGCTAATTAAACCAGGAACAGGTTTGCGTAATATTAGGGGTAAGTTTCCACTTCTAAGCTGGACTCCAGCAAAGTTGCTTATGAATAGTTGGCAACGTCTTCTTTCAAATTCGAGGTCAGAAAGGACAACTTTTTCTGGTAGAGGTTCCCATATCGAATACATTTCTTTAGATAATTTTGCAATAGAAACATTACCAAAAGGAAAGTTTGAGATGATTGTGGCACTTGTTAAAACTGTATTTGTAAATATAAATGCTGAAATTATAAATTTGTATTTTGGCTCTAATTGTAAAGCAAAATCAAGCAATTTTACTTGAATAATAATCATTTTGTCAATAATAGTAATAAAAAATTATATTTTTATGAAATGCCTTTATACGAGCATGAACGAAATCCAAGTTATATGTCAGTGAAGCAGCAGTATAATTGAAACCCAACATATCGTATAAAAGTTTTTGGCATAATATAATTATTTAAGATTTTAATTTAAACCCATCCCAATTTCTATTTATCCAAGTATCTATTAATTCTAATTGCTTCTGCATTAGCTTGTAATCCATTGAAGAAGCTTTTGTATTAAGATTTTATGCAATTCCCCACCCATCTCATTCAAATGGTTATAAAATCTCTCTTACATAAAAGTCCCCCATTGACTATCCTTCACCTCAAGTTGTCCTAACCCACTTTATAAGATTAAGAAAACGCTCAGCAACGAAAGCAATTCCAGCTATAAATAATCCTCCAATTAATAAGCTAAATATTACCAAAATATTTCCTTCTAAATTGGCAGCTGTAGGGCCTTCCACTTCCGGCCTAAATTCAACGTCATCACTCTTATTCTGTTTTAACCTGTTAGAAACCTCTCCTAAGATACTTCCCCACTTCTCTTTTATCCCAGACTCTTTAAATAGCTTAATTCTCTTAATAAGATTTGGCGGAACAATTCTCCTTAAATGAAAGTGGAATGTTTGGGGTGTAAAACTTTCTTCTATCTCATACA
>JAHZMU010001798.1:0-10174 GCA_027743725.1 Rambutsinella grinnellia
AATGGCCTGACGCATATTTAATTGTACAAGAGTTTGTTACAAACCTTTTGCCTGATTTTATAAATTTCGAACGGACCTTAGTTAACATTAACACTTAAACATTATTTTGTACGCTTTTGACAACAAACTAATAGACGTAAACCAAGGTTTTTTTTGTCAAAACTACAGCTATTATGATAACAGAAAAAATTGGTTCCACGACTATTTTAATTTTCGGCAAACTAAAGGCCAGTCTCACTACTAAAATGAACGCTTCAATTGCCACTAAATACATAATTGAAATCCCCAAAGGCGACCAAATATTAAGTGGCTTTGGAGGCACAATCCCAAATTCCCTTTTTAGCTCTAAATCTTTAGGTTTCTTGGCATGCTGTACTACCTCCCTCTTATCAGCCATTACGTACATTCCTATCTCAATCAGTCTTGTATTAAGCAATGCAACTTTTTCAGACATATATCCCGAAATTCTGACATCCTTCGGAATAAAAATAGGAAATATAGCTTCCCTGTTAGCATCCAACCATTTACAGACATACTTGTCCATGCATGGCTTCACTCCTGATGTTAAACGCTGTGCAATTGCCAACAAATCGGTTCTAAGCAAAATAAGCTTTTTCTTAACCAAAATTGGCACAACCGCACTAGTAATGTTCATCCTTGAAATGATCCCATCAAACTCGGAATGATCGAGGGCTTGATCAATTTCAAATCCGAAGTAATTTGATAGTCTGCCCAAATAAAACTCACGCAGTGCTGGAGGAAGGGAGTTAAAAATTAGTTTTAATCTCCGTCCTTTCGCCACTTGTAATACAGGCGATTAAGCTTCTTCCCTATTTATGCATTGGGATCGCTCCTCCAATAATTCGTTTGGAAATTACTAAAAATAATTTGCTGCTAATCAAAAAGTCAAAATTCGGCTTGGGCGTTATTCTCTGGTGGCTTTCGTTAATATTTATAGCAATTATTACTGGAATGAGCTCATGCATTTATGTAACCCTATCGAAATTTTCTGTAGTCAAGTTGTCCACAGAAGTTAACTTCGCTGGTTTAATATTCATTGTTAGTCTAGCTATTGGAGCATTTGTACAAGTTGTTCTGTGCATTTTCCTCTTCACCCAATTCTCAATAGTGAAAAATATTGAGAGCCTTTTGCGATTCGAGAAACAATGTAAGCAATAAATTAAACATTGTTAACAATAGGTATTGCCGCCATGCATCCCTCAATTGACACGAGATTGGAAAGCAAAATCGACGTTCTCGGCTTACTTTTTACTGCAATAATGCCATTCGTTTTAATTATGCCAAGTACGCTAACAATATTCGTTATATTTACAAAACTGGATCCATTTTGTTACATATTTGAAGAAATTCTACCCCATCCGTACACCAGATCAATTGAATTAATAGTGACTATTCCAATCATAAGATTTTGTTTGTCTTGGGTTTGCCTAGTATAATGGTCAAGAGCAATAGCAATAACATCAATTATAGTTTTTCTCAATGTCTTTGCTGTTTTCTCGTGCACATCAAAAATTGCTCGGATTTCTAACGCAAATTTGTGCTACAAATTTTACTTCCAGTTTAGATTGACTTTTGGTAGAATGCAATGGTTTGTTAATAAAATAGCTGTGGTTCTTCTCGGCGTTCATCATTTTGTACTATTTTTTGTTTCTGTACTGCACAAATATTACAAGAAGGAAATATCTACTTTCTTGCAATCGGAATGTTTATGATTGGTCTAACTGGGTGGATTCTTGTGCCTATTTTTATACCAACTGTGGAAACAGTAACGGCGGAATTGATTAGGCAGAAAATGTGCAGATATTATTGCAGTTTTAGAGTAAAAGGTCAGTTTGAATTTTATGCTAAGTGAAGAGCACAAAAAGAGTTGGCTTATAGATGTGGGTCAGTATTTTATTTTCATAGGGACACAACTACACAATATTTAGACGAATTAAATAATAATTTGGCAACGGCTCTAATGCTACAGGTTCTTAAGCGAGCACTTATATTTGTAGATTTTTAACAAATTACGATTTTAGCCCTGTCATAATATTTATCTTACAGTTGCAGAGTAAATTTAACTTAAAATTTAATAAAAAAATGTTCAACTAATTTTTTCTATTTAATTCCGATCATTTTACGATACTAATAGCACATCAATTATGCGTTCAACTGTAAAGTGCTGATAAATAACAGGGCTCATTCTCTCAATGAAGTTGCAACCACTTCCCAAATTAACCTTAACGACTTGCATAGACATTATCAGTCGTCTACAATATTTGGAACGCTGTAAGTTGCATTCGGTTTTCTTGAGCTTTTCCAGAGTCTTCCAAGATGTGTGATGGACTTGAGCCCCAAAGCCAAAGATGAAGTTCAGCATTACAATAGCATTGCAGAGAAGGACAATCCAAGTGGCCAAGATGTAAATGCTTAGTTTCATTGAAGGTGCGACTTGCAGAGCAATTATGATTTGTGAGATTATCGTGAATGCCAAGAAGAGGATGAGTACTTTCTGGAATATTAGATTGAAGTATTTTGCAAGGATTTCGATTTGGTGATAGATGAGAAGGATTTTAGTGAACTGTTCTTCTCCGTTTGATCCGTATCTTGTGCTTGCCAGAAATGACTCGGTTTTGCTAAAATTATACAAAAAAAATGTTAAGGGTGAAAGTAAATGAATATGAAAGATGAATTACTTTTTGAATGACAGCAAGGCTAGAGTAAGGCATGTTGGGCCTATCAAAATTGTCAGTATTCCAATGCCACCGTTTTTCACCATGTTATACCAGAATACCAGGTTTGCCAGAAAGGATCCTGCAATATTCAAAGGCGCATTTCCACTTCCACAGATTAATGGCAAATTTGACAAGATATTCATCGGCAGACTTGGCGCGATTATGCTTGATATTGCCAAAAGCATTGGGACAACTTTTATGCCAGATTCCCGAATGATGAAGATAGCAAACTTTGCAAGTTGGATCATCCAACGAGCATCTGAAATTGTTTAGAAATGAGTTGCTACACATATTTCATAAAAAGTATTTATTATCTCACCTAAACTATCAGCATCTTGCCACTCGCGAGCCTCAAATTTAGCCAAGCCATTAAAGAACTCTTCAATCATGGTTCTGTTTTGAATATAAACCCAACAGAAGTATGCGCCAAGAAGTAAGGCGAGTCCAAGATAGAATCTGAGAATAGCTGTCAGGTTATCCTGGTCATTGTTACTACCATGCTTGTATTCTTTGCTGAACTGGATCATTTCCAGCAATCCGACAAGTGCGCAAGAGACAAATGTCCATTTATAAGGGGCTGAGTATAGTTTCAATTTCCGCGTATCTTTATCATAGCTAGCAAGATTGCCTGTGACTTTGCTAAATACCTGACAGGAAAGTAGGTATTCAGTAAGCAGACCTGTTTTTGCGAGCATTTTGGAAACGGTTAAATGATAATGTTTTGCGTCAAGAGTCTTAAAACTAACTATTTATAACCCTCAAGGTTTGCTGTTTGTCCTTGGGCAAAGGACGTAGTAAAAATTAGAACGTGTTTTACACGAAATCAATTTATTTGGGAGGGGACTTTTACAATTCAAATGATCTTACTAGTATGTAATTGATAAGGTTTTTGAGGTTTCAATTTGAGCCATTTTAAACATGAACCGTTCACGAAATAATTTTCCATGACAGTTGTTTTTGCCATAATTATTTTGCATGTTCCATTATTATTAGTTTTAGCTACAAGACGACTCGTGAAATAAATATTTGCTGTTGTTAAACCAGTTTAAGCTTAATTAAAAATTGCGCAACATTATAATATTTACAAATAGCTATTATCTTCCATTATCTTGTCAGATTTGGCGTTTATAATGTTCTTTAAATAATAATACAGGGTAATTCCGATATTTTCTGCATTATATTTCCTGACATATTAATAAGTTTTTCTGTCATTCTCACTCTAGACTTTGTTTATCACGTTTTCATTGCGAAAACAGGTGTCTGGTTTGCATGGTTTGTAAAATATTAAATTTTAATACTGTTAGACGTCCTGTATTATCTAAACCAAACAGATCTTGTAAAGAGCTTGATATTATATAGTGGAACTTATTGATTTACTTCAAATCGGAGACGACCAAACTTTTTTGATTATAAAACTATTGCCAAGAATTCAGACAAGAATCCACGCCCACTACCTAAAATTAATACTAGCCTTGAACTTTTACTATGTTTGCTCTTGTCGCGCAGCAGCTAGCAATTGTTGGACAAGCAACGCTACCGTTTTTTTAAAGTAAGCTTTTGCTATACTATAATATAATATAATACACTCAATATTAAAAGGTGCAAAGGCTTGACTGGATTGCTTAAAAGGAGTATATTTAAAGGCATATCCTGTCGCAGCAAATAAGACCGAAGCATGTCTCGTCAATGTCAATTAATTACATTAAGGTTAAAAATTCATACATAACTTTTATGCTTTCCACTTAATTAAAATCCACGCTTCCTCCAAAGGCTGAAATTGAAACGATATTCTGGAATTCGCGCTGGTCAAACCTCAAACCATGTAGTAATCTTAATTGGTCTAGTACAGTTTTAAAAATGTCACCAAGAATTATCATAATTGCTTTAATTTCAAAATTACTCTTTGCTGAAGCTATCCACAAAATAATTCCAGTTGAGCAATTCGATCATCGAAAATTTGAATTTCATATTGACCAAATTGAGTATTCCAATTTTGTCAAAAGACCAAGTTATAACAACGAAGCTGTCGTCAACCTAAAAGAATATTTTCAGCTATTCCCACCCAATTGCTTATTTCATTTGGTAAATTACAACGGAGTGGATTTCATCCCATTTGATAACACAGTTATTCTCTCAAGGTATGACGTCATTTGGGTAAGATATATTGGCATATCGAAGCAAAGCATGGAAAATGTGACGAGCGTTAGGCGTCGGCTATTTTACTTTGAGAAGAGGCAAAATCTCTCTTGGTGTCGACGAACATGGCCGGATATGGAATGCGTGGATGACATAAAGTATGAAACCCTCATAACTAAAATAAAGCCGTGGCTGTGCGAAGCCCATTTCTACCTATTCCCACCTACTCCATCAGTCGACCCCACCTTTTACGAAAGAAATGGTTTCGAAAATACCTCGCGTCTATTAATTCCAGGTAGTTTTAGACGGTTTTGGGTGAATCAGCCGCATTTCGAATTTCTAACGGATGAAGAGCTCTCATCCCATTTAGAGGTAATTGATGTACGTCGATTCAACTATTTTGTTCTTATTAATGATCAAGATTCACTTCAAGAATCCTTTAGGGAATGGAAAAATACCATTTTATCATTAGAGTTTATCCAAATACGAGACCTGAATTCGGTACAGCTTAATCTTGAACTCTTTCTTTTTTCTGTAAGGCAAAATGTGTTAGAAGAAATTACTCTGCTTTGCAAATTTTGCTCTCGTGACTGGCCATTTCTTTCTGTAACATATGAAGGGAAGCATAATTGTTTAGAGCTTCGCCACTGGCTCAATCTCCAAAACGTTCCCATTGAAAATATCAGGTATAGAGTAACAGCCATTAGTAGATTTATTGATATTTTGAACACCTACTCAAACCAATCTTTGTATGAAATTTTGCACAAAAATATTAAGAAGATGTCTTTGCGCACCATCAATTATCTTACAGCTGCGAAATTAATATTTGACCTATTCAAAAATATTTCACTCTACCCCATGAGTAGTTACTACCCAAGTGGAAATGAATTTGAGACAGTTACATACAAATACGACCCACTTTTACTAGTCTATTTAGCTGGAAAGCAAGACCATGTTCATATCAATTTGCCAGCAACAAGCCTAACATTTGTTAGTTGTGCTAAACCGCAAAAGAAATCTCTGGCTTTTGGCCAACTAGTTTCCGTTTATGATTTTTGGATTTGGCTGTTAACCATCGCAAGTATTATTGTTTGCTCGGTTGTTTCAATATTTATATTATGGGGTAATGCGGCTGTTAAGGAAAGCAATCGAGATGGAGTTAAACTAAAAGGTTTTTACAGGTACTTGCAGAAATATGGGTCAGGCTATTTAATTTCATATCTTAAAACTTTACTTGATCAAGGAGATGAACGATTGCACTTTTTATGCTTAAAATATCCATCTTTGAGGAAATTAACGGCTACTTTTCTCCTCATGACTATCGTTATAAGTAATGCGTACAGAAATGATAACGTTTATAATCTAGCTTTGCCCCTGTCTCCAATTCCTTATGAACAAGTTTGAACTATTAGGAGACCCATTTCGGGTTTACTACACGGCTGGATCCCTAATAGGGGGAAATTTGGCTCTTCTAAACTCGATATTACTTTATAATTCTACTTCAGTCTCATTTTTTGGCTTTTTCGAAATTGACACTGATTATATTAAAGAAATTGTGAAGCCAAGAGAGCCTTTTGACAAGCATGATATAAGTTATTTATTAAAAAGTGAAATATTACTTTACGCAAAGTCTGAAACGTCATATAGAAATTTATTGGGGGAAGTTAATATCTCTCAATTTTCGAGTAAAACGAGAGAGCTTTTTGAGAAAGGAGAGCTCCACAAGAACTGGTGGGAATTGTGGGAGGGGTCGAAAAATTTGGCTGACACTTTTGGAAATTGTGAGAATAAACCAATAGCTTTTATTCTCCCAGATATAGAAGCCTACCCACTTTATTATGAATTAAAGAGGGAAAACGATAACGTTTATATTGGAGAGGATAATTGGCTTACTTTAAATTTTGGGTTAACTATTGGCGGCTGGGCAACTGAGAGAGGAATGGATATCCTAGGAGCAATTGCTCGCTCTGGAATTGATAAGTATTGGGCGGATTACACTGTTAAATTTCTAAGTAGGTTTGTAGCTAAGCCGACAATGTCAGAGGACAAAAATAGGCCGAAGCAAACTAGCTTGAATGGAAATATTATTGTAGTTTTTACCGTTCTTGGGGTTGGATTAGGGGTTGCGATTTGCACTTGGGCAATTGAAATTTGGATGAAATGGAGGAAGATGATCAAAGAAAAAGTCGTCAAATGTTGGCTTATTGTAAAGGAGTGTTGTATCAGATATTTTAAATGTATGCGTGAGTTGTTATTGAATTGTTATAAAAAGTAATGGGTAATAAAGAATGGATATCCTAGGAGCAATTGCTCGCTCTGGAATTGATAAGTATTGGGCGGATTACACTGTTAAATTTCTAAGTAGGTTTGTAGCTAAGCCGACAATATCAGAGGATAAAAATAGGCCGAAGCAAACTAGCTTGAATGGAAATATTATTGTAGTTTTTACCGTTCTTTGGGCTGGGCTAGGAGTTGCGATTTGCACTTGGGCAATTGAAATTTTGATTAAATGGAGGAAGATGTTTAAAGAAAAAGTCGTCAAATGTTGGCTTACTGTAAAGGAGTGTTGTATCAGATATTTTAAATGTATGCGTGAGTTGTTATTGAATTGTTATAAAAAGTAATGGGTAATAATATATTTTGATAGGCATTAAATAAGTAATTATTAACGATTTTAACTACGTGCATTTATCGTACAATATACATAATTTACTATTTCGTACGGTGTATTATTTCCTTAGAAATGGGTTCTATTTTTTACCGCATCTCTCACGCTGCCCCATCCCAACTTACCAGTTTTACTTTCTTCATTTTTAATTTCAAAAACACGCGTGCCTTTAACACTTACTTTATAATATTTTAATAAAAACTTTCTCGCTGCACAAACCACAAAAAGCAAAATCCCAAATCCAACATGAGCCGCACACGAAACCATCAAATGCGAATACATTTTTATCGGTTTCGGCTCCGCAAGCATGTTGCTATCTGCAAATCCGACTGATGCAAACCTTTGCGATCTTCCCCTCGTTATATAACCAACTAGGAACTTGATTACACCGCTTTCAGTCATTCGCAAGAAATCTATGTAAACTGCGTGAGATGCGTAGCCATGAAATCTTGCCCCAATATTTATTGCTATATCGACCTCTTTAGCATTGATTGTTTTGCATTGGTAATTTCCCTCCACAACCTTTGTTCCAGTTGGACCAATCGCAGCTGCTAATTCCATTACTTGATAAGTATGCAATCCTAACTTTTCATTTGCCAATTTTTGTACAATTTGCAGGACAGTCATGTTATTCAAATCGATCTCGTCCGTTTCCATTAATATAGTGGCTTCAAGTGTTTTAGGGCGATCTCCCAAAAGTTTCAATGCCTTTTCTTTTATATCGTCTGGTGTATAAAGTTGAATTAATGGTGTAAAATATTCCAGTGAATTCCAAAGTAGTCCAAAATTGCTTTCATGCCCACCGAAATACGTCCACCACCGAAAGTTATTCTTAATAAAGTCGAGATATGTTGGAAATTTTTGCACATGAACCGAATCCGATGTGAAGAAGGCGTTATATGTCGAACTCAGAATTAAGGCGAGGGGCAAATACCAAGCTATTATTTTCCTTTTATGATTATATGTAAATGAAAGGCTTGTAAGTGGCCATAATGTGTCCATTCCTTGTAAGAAATTTTTGTACAAAAATGCATAACTTAACCCAACGATAAATACTAGAATTCCAACTTCGTACGAAATTATACTCAAGCTAGAATAATCAAAGTTGGAAATTGAGTCTGTAGTTATACAAGTGATGAATGTAAGTGGCAACTCAAAATACATAATATAAAATCCGCGTCGAGCCACGTAGTAGTTTGGGATTTTGAATTTCAATCCTTCCAAAATTGCAATGTAGAAGAACCAGAGTTGTCCAGCAAGGTCTTCGTATCGAAGATCCCATTCCATTTTCACCAATAATGATATATTAAACTCACGTGCATATAATGGAAGAAGAACGGCATCGGGTGGGTAGCAACTCATAATTTCTTCGTGCATTGCATCGCGCGTCGTAGCCTCTAATTTCATACAAGAGGAGGGGCAATATACTTGGTAGAATGGGCCGAGATGAAGGCGTCGTCCGAATCCCTGTTTGTTAAGTTGTTTTGAGAAGGATTGTAGTGTCGCGATGTGAAATGAAGGGACTAGACGAAGATTAATATTGGGACAAAAGTAACAATGAACCCCAACATTGTTATCTTCCTTCGAGAAAAATATTATATCTGCGTGGAATGGCGTTACATCCGATTCGAATAGTCCGTTTCCAGCAAATCGTGAAATAATAGGGTCGTACACGTCGACACTTTGGACTTTTACGAAAAACATTGCATAATCACACGTTCCAAACCCGGAGTTGTCAATTGCTGTGATTGTTTTGTGAAATGATTTTGTTAAAAGAATAAATGCTGTGCAGGTGCTAGGGCTGCGTTTCCGTATGAAGCTGAAATACTTTTCCGTCAATGAGAATTCTAGGTTGTCACCCATTGACTCGAATATAGACATTGACATTTGCAAATTTGTAGCTGGGAAGTTTACAAAATATGAGAAATCGAGTTCGTCGTACTCGAAATGAGTAAAAGAATATGTGGGCTGTGAAGAGTGCGTTGCCGAATCGATAAGATTAAATCTTATTTGATCGGATGAGCCAGGTCTTGTCACAACATTTATGGAACAGTCCGTCTCAATAGGAAAAGGAAAATGTATTATTTCAAACGTAAATACGTCCATAAAAAATGATGACAAAAGTAAAAGTTGACAAAATTTCTGGGCCATTTTAATTCGGAAAATCGGAGCTATAAAAAATGAGTTGTTCGTAAATAGAACTATGAACTGAGGAATGTTATGTTTTTGTCGTATTTTATATCAAAAACCATTAAAATACTTATGCTGGCATTTGCCTAAGCATATTCGTTTACTGAGTTTGTCCAAACCACAAATTTAATTAAGCTGAGAGTTTAGGGAAGGGTTTTCTTTGCGAACTATGGTACTTATTCCATTAATAATATATTAGAGAACGTTGAGCATGAAAGAGCGAGGACAATGTAAAAACCTAATCCAGTACTTTGCTAAGAATCCAGTATTCAAAGCAAGAATAGTTAAGACGTCGAAGGACAAGATCCATGCCACGTGCAACCTGTGGACACGAAAAAAAAGTGAACAAAATGAGAGTGATTTTTCATCTCTCCGTCGGTGATGAGAAAATAACATGGGTAGGTATGGGAAAATGCATGAGGGTCGCGACGTCACAACCCTC